>JBAMBR010003015.1:0-29954 GCA_037044475.1 Zaprionus obscuricornis | reverse complement strand
CTCTCTGCATAGCAAAATGTGTCTGGGTAAAGTGCCACGTTGAAGCAATTATAGTCGAAGTGAAGATGTAATCTTTATGTATGTATTGCACTTGCACTTGTAGTGGTTTTTTTTAAAGTATAACAACAGAACTGTAGATGGAAATGACAAATAACTTCATCTTTCTCTGATATATGCAGGACGACTCTTAAATCTTAGATACACAATTCCATTTTACTTTTACATTTACTTACAACTTGCTTACAAAATACTATTACAGTTACAGTTAGTCATAGAAGTTAGTCGACACACTGGCAGGGACATAACAAGACTAAGGCTATTAAGAATATGTTTTATTACGTTTACGAATTGTGTACAATTTTTAGCTGATAATAGAGAAAGCAATTAAAAAAATTTGCTGTAGATGAAACAAAGATTACAGAAAAAAAAAAAAAATAAATAAATAAAAATAATAAAAAATCATTTAAATTTCAGTTGAAATTTACTTCAAAAAAAAAAAAAAAAAAAATATTTAAAAAATTTAAAAAACTAATAATTTCTGTTACCGTTCTAATTGGCAAATGGAAAAGAAAGTTCTAACAAAAAAAACACAAACAATATTAACATTCAGAGATGATTCACTTGCATTCAAGCTACATTCACAGCGATCAACTATTGAGAGAGAATCAACTAGTAATCTACCAGAGACACCACCGCCAGAGGAGCCTTTACCCAGATGGAAAAAAGCATTAGTTTTTATCTTATATATATTTTTATTTTTAATATTTTCATTAATTATAATATTTGCTGTTTCCAATAGTTGAGGCGTAAACTCTATAAACAATTTATGTGAAACAATTTAGAAAATATATCAAAAATAAAATTTATTATAGTACATTTATTATTGTTATTGTATTGTTTTTGCAATTTGCATATGCTGTGGTCTAAGCATAGCGCAAAAACAAAAAAAAAACCTGTCTGCAATGATACTCGAAAGTATGCTTGCCTATTCTTTTTTTTGTGCATTTGTTTTTACAGCATGTCCTGGTCGCAGTCTAACCGCCAAATGATGCCAACTGACGGATTGATAGACAGACTGACTGTATGACTGACTGATGGACTGACAAACTGAATGACAAGAGGCACTTGAATCTAGTTACTGTTGTCGCTTGTGCAAGTTGACCCGCAGCCCTCTTCAAACTAACCAACACAGTCACTCACACAGCCAGACAGACAGACAGACAGACAGAGAAACACAGACACTAACACATGCATGTGGAACGGAAACTGAATTTGTGGCTTTGATAGCCATTGCATCCTGGTTCAAGTCGAGTGCCAGCCGGTTCGTCAAGTCCTTCACTTGCTTTTCTCTCTGCTTTTTGTTTCTATGTAAACTTTTTCTACCATTCGCTTTTGCTTTTGCTCTCTTTCTCTCTCTCTCTATTTCTCTCCGTCTGTACGAGTTTTTCCGGCCTGTTTGTGTTTCGTTCTTTTCGGCTATGCTTTGCGCGGAAATGTAAATTAATTGGTTTAACAAAGTGCACTTGAATTGTGCTGCGGGTTTTATATGCTTTGCGTTGTGTATTTGATGCTGTTGTTGTTGCTGTTATTATTATTATTGTTTTTATTTATTTATTTTTTTATTTGTTTTGTCTGCAACGGGCGCTCATAAAACTTTTAAGTGTCGGCACAAAAAATGCAGCCCCCCCTCAAAATAAAAAAAAAAAAACAGTTTTAAAATGTTTTTGTTTTTTTATGATTGACTTTTTGACATTCTAACAATAAATTCTAATAATAATAAAAAAAAAAAAAAAAACTTTATGTGTTTGAAAACTAGATGCACAAGTTAATGGAGAAAATTTTGAGAAACTAGAAAAAAATTATTTTAATATAATTATGCATGAAAATCTGTTTGAAATCAGAAAAAAGTTTTGTAGAAATCAAAATATTTTAATGCAGATGAAATTAAATTTTTAACAGTTTTAAAATATGTTTAAAAAAATTTATATAAAAATATAATATATTTAATAAATATAAAATATTATATATACTTATAAAACTATAAACAACTGTTAATTTTATTTAACATTTCATGGCATTTTTCTACTTTATTAATCACATTTTCGAGCTATAGATTTTTCAATTCGTGAGTCAAATTACAGTTTCACAAGTTGTAAAACAGTCTTAAAAAAGCTAATTTAAAATATTTAAAACTTTACTCCCACATAATTTGTTGTTAGTTAGTAGCTGGAAAACGACTAAGCAAATCAATTAAGATTTTATAACGTTTTTTTTTTTATTATTGAACTTTCGATTTTGATGCTGCACCTTAACGACCGCAAGCACACAAAATTCATTCAAGCGTTATAATTTTTTTTTTTTTATCCAAAAGTTACAATTAATACTTGGCTAAGAAAACTGACCAACAATAACAACAAGAAGAAGAAAAAAAAAACAAGCTGAACTTCAATCAAAAACGACTTTGATGAACCCACGCACAAAGACGCATAAAACATAAACAGCTGAAACAGACAACCGAGCAGACAATTTTTATTGAAGTGCTTCTTAGCTTGCCGTCAACAGCAAGAATAACAACAAAAACAATAACAAGCAACAACTATGACAACTTCAAAGCCTACGCATAATTTTTTTTGTTTCTTTTGTTTTAAATTTTTGTAGTGTATTTGAAATTTGTGATCAAACTTGTGATAGATGAGCTAAAAGTTTATATAAAAATTAGCTAAAAAAATTAGAGAAAAAATAATAAAAATAATATTAATAAATGTAAATCCCGTTACTTTCTTTAGATCTATAAATTGTCGCCTCAGACTTGTATTAAGTGTAATTTAGACTTCGGCGACTTTGTTTACATTTCTTCTAAGCATTTTTTTTTTAATTTTTTAATTTTTTTTTTTTTTATGTTTGCTTTGTTTGTGAACTTGTTTTGGTTTGGTTACTTGTTGCTTTCAGTGTCTGTCGACAACAACTTCGCCGTCACCGTCACAGTCACCGTCACCGCCACCGTCGCAGCCGTTGACGATGCCGCCGACGCCACAAGCGTCAACAGGTAAACGTAAACATGCCCCACACTCACGCGACCAGATGCCAACAGACAACAGACAACAAGACTCCAAAAGCAACGCAAAGAAAACGCATGTTTGACATTTGTTATTTGTTATTGACCAAGTCAAATCATGTTTCACCTCTCTCTCTCTCTTTCTCTCTCTGTCTCTCAGACACAGTGTCGTCTGAGGGCTATGCATATTTTCTTGTTGTTGTCTTGACGGAGAAAAACTTGTAAGCTAAAACTTTTGCTGTTGTATTTTTTTTTTTTCGTTTTTTTTTTTCGAAAGCGCGGAAATCTTTTTATGAATGAAATTCGAAATTGTGTCAATTTAATAAATAATCAATTTTGTGTTGCGTGCCAAATCATGTTAGCTAAAGTTGAAAGTTTATCAACATTGACCAAAATGATCAATATTATTTCTCTGTCTCTTTCTCTCCATCTATTTATTATTGTTGTTGTAGTGTTCCACTTGTAGCAACTGTGCGTCGTTTGCACTTTTGAATTATTGTATTGAAATTAAATGTTTTTGAGTGTTTCAACTTGAAAATTCAAAAATTGAAGACGTTTGTTTTGACTTTGTATACATTTAGATAAAAGATTCTCTTCATATTTCAGTTCAAGTGCAACTAAAGTGTATACAAAAAATCTTATGCTATTTTTATATAGTGTAAATGAAAATAATGTGTGTAAAATGCCTTCAGCTGACTATCAAAAAAAGAGAAGAATACAAATTTCTGTGTTTATGTTTATATCAAAACAAGCTAAGCTACAGTTAACTTAAGAATTCTTCATCATCGCTTTTACAAACTTACGTCAAAAAATAAATTTTTAAATTTTTTTGATTTTTAATTTAATTAATTTAACTTTAATTTCCATTAAAAATATTTAAATAAAATTTTCATATATAAAAATGATTTATCATAAATTAAATTTCATTGAAATCTTTAAGCTTTACTTTTCACACGGGAACACAAACACTTGTCAATTGCCATACTTTGAGTTTTTTAAATGCCAGCATGAAATATTTAATATTTTGCCACAAAATGTTATTATAATTATTAATGCTGCTGCATTTGCACATGAATTCAATGAATGTGTAAAACGATTTTTATACAGTTATTACAGCACAAACACTTTGAAACAAAAGATATTATTATTATTATTGTAAGTAAGCAAAGCTTAACCCCAACACACACAGCATTCTTTTGTCTTTTATTTGCAGCATTTCGTTTTTATGCACTTTATAAGTAGAATGAAATTAACATTGTAAATATATATACAATAATTTCTGTTGTTTATGTTGTTGTTGCTGCTGCTGTTGTTCTTGTCGTTATTATTATTATTATTATATGGTGCGTGGCACAAACAAAAAGTGCATGTTGTTGCACAAAATTTCAATTTCAATTTCACTTAGTTCACGGCGCGATGCAATTGGTGGAAGAAGGCCAGAGAAATGTTTGCATAATTAATGCACATTTCACTTTAATATGCACACATGCTTGCATACAGACGCACACACATACACATATATTTATGAAACGGTTTGAAGGAAGGCAAAATGTCGACAGCAAGTGCTGCTGCATTTCTCATTGCAGGATTGCAATGCAGCTCTTGCTTCAAGCTAAAGCTTTTCAAAATGGTTTTGGCACAAGCTGAATCCTTGTCCCAATGTATAAGATTTCAAGTTGAACTTAATGCAAGTAGTGTATGCGCATACGTAGTTTCTACACTTAAAGCTCAATAAAAGCTTTTAGTTATATTTGTGTTTTTATGCTGGCAATGCTGCAAGTACTGATAAGAACTTTGATAAAATATTACTGGGGATAGATTAGTTATTGGAGAGAAACTGTAAACGAAAAATTGTAAATAAAAATTGTAAATAAGAAATATATAAATACTCAATAGTAGAAGTCTACGAGTAGAAGACTTATTTATAGGTTAGCATAATAAGCAAGTCTATAAAATCATGCATACAATTTATAACAAAGTTCATTTACAGGGTATCATATAGTTTATACTTGTATATTCAATACTTGCGTATGTTTTTGTTTCTGTTATGTTTTGCCGGCCAATATTATACCGTTATATTTACCGGCTGTTCGCACCGTGTGTAGAGTGTGAGATAGAGAGAGAGAGAGAGTTAAACATACCCTAAAACTCTACACATACTAATGCGAGCGCAATTCCTCTCGGCGTTTGTTTTCGTTCTCTGTTTTTGTTATCTCGGCACATGCCGATGCCAAAATGCCGACATCTCGATGCCGTTTACCGATGCCGACAAAAACGAAGCAAACGAACGTACGAACGAACGACCGCGACTGATTGTCGTATATTTTGGTTATAGTTCGCTAGCTGCTGCTGCTGCTGTTGTTGCTGCTTCAGTCGCTGCTATCGTTGGATGCTGTGACGACGTCGACGTCGCTGTCACAGTGTCAGTGTTGATTCGCTTATATTGCTTGGGCATCGGTTTGTTTAGTTCGTGTTCTGAGATGCGCCCGGACGCGCGTTGATTACGGCTCCGTCGCAAATTGTATAAAGATTAATTTAACCGGCATATTCAAACATTCCGAATTATAATACGGAAGTTTATTGAATACTGATCCTCAAAAAATTCTGAAACAAAAAATAGAAAAATTAACTAAAAATTTTTTAAAAAAATTTTTTCACTAGAGTATGAAATATTTTGTATTTTTGCGCAAATCAACTTATCATTGCCTACTTGCAGGCGTGCAATGCAATTTGCCAATACGCAAACACACACATACACAAAGACAAGCACACTTATACATTGAATATGCAATGCAACAATTAATCGCAAATCTTTAGCTTGAAGCAAGAGCAGCATTGCAATGCTGCAATGAGAAATGCAGCAGCACTTGCTCTCGACATTTTGCCTTCCTTCAAACCGTTTCATAAATATGTGTGTATGTGTGTGCGTGTGTATGCAAGCATGTGTGCATATTAAAGTGAAATGTGCATTAATTATGCAAACATTTCTCTGGCCTTCTTCCACCAATTGCATCGCGCCGTGAACTAAGTGAAATTGAAATTGAAATTTTGTGCAACAACATGCACTTTTTGTTTGTGCCACGCACCATATAATAATAATAATAATAATAACGACAAGAACAACAGCAGCAGCAACAACAACATAAACAACAGAAATTATTGTTTATATATTTACAATGTTAATTTTATTCTACTTATAAAGTGCATAAAAACGAAATACTGCAAATAAAAGACAAAA
Source organism: Zaprionus obscuricornis (assembly GCA_037044475.1). Lineage (NCBI taxonomy): Eukaryota > Metazoa > Arthropoda > Insecta > Diptera > Drosophilidae > Zaprionus > Zaprionus obscuricornis. The sequence continues at coordinate 23,661 of JBAMBR010003015.1, read as the reverse complement.
GAATGCTGTGTGTGTGTATGTGTGTGGGTTAAGCTTTGCTTACTTACAATAATAATAATAATATCTTTTGTTTCAAAGTGTTTGTGCTGTAATAACTGTATAAAAATCGTTTTACACATTTATTGAATTCATGTAAAAATGCAGCAGCATTAATAATTATAATAACATTTTGTGGCAAAATATTAAATATTTCATGCTGGCATTTAAAACACTCAAAGTATGGCAATTGACAAGTGTTTGTGTTCCCATGTGAAAAGTAAAGCTTAAAGATTTCAATGAAATTTAATTTATGATAAATAATTTTTATATATGAAAATTTTATTAAAATATTTTAATTGAAATTAAAGTTAAATTAATTAAATTAAAAATCAAAAAAAATTTAAAAATTTATTTTTTGACGTAAGTTTGTAAAAGCGATGATGAAGAATTCTTAAGTTAACTGTAGCTTAGCTTGTTTTGATATAAACATAAACAGAGAAATTTATAATTTTCTCTTCTTTTTGATACTCAGCTGAAGGCATTTTACACACACTATATAAAAATAGCATAAGATTTTTTGTATACACTTTAGTTGCACTTGAACTGAAATATGAAGAGAATCTTTTATCTAAATGTATACAAAGTCAAAACAAACGTCTTCAATTTTTGAATTTTCAAGTTGAAACACTCCAAAACATTTAATTTCAATACAATAATTTAAAAGTGCAAACGACGCACAGTTGCTACAAGTGGAACACTACAACAACAATAATAAATAGAGGGAGAGAAAGAGACAGAGAAATAATATTGATCATTTTGGTCAATGTTGATAAACTTTCAACTTTAGCTAACATGATTTGGCACGCAACACAAAATTGATTATTTATTAAATTGACACAATTTCGAATTTCATTCATAAAAAGATTTCCGCGCTTTCGAAAAAAAAAAACGAAGAAGAAAAAAAACCAACAGCAAAAGTTTTAGCTTACAAGTTTTTCTCCGTCAAGACAACAACAAGAAAATATGCATAGCCCTCAGACGACACTGTGTCTGAGAGACAGAGAGAGAGAGGTGGAACATGATTTGACTTGGTCAATAACAAATAACAAATGTCAAACATGCGTTTTCTTTGCGTTGCTTTTGGAGTCTTGTTGTCTGTTGTCTGTTGGCATCTGGTCGCGTGAGTGTGGGGCATGTTTACGTTTACCTGTTGACGCTTGTGGCGTCGGCGGCATCGTCAACGGCTGCGACGGTGATGGTGGCTGTGACGGTGACTGTGACGGCGAAGTTGTTGTCGACAGACACTGAAAGCAACATGTAACCAAACCAAAACAAGTTCACAAACAAAGCAAACACAAAAAAAAAAAAAAATTAAAAAAAAAAACAAAAATGCTTAGAAGAAATGTTAACAAAGTCGCCGAAGTCTAAATTACACTTAATACAAGTCTGAGGCGACAATTTATATATCTAAAGAAAGTAACGAGATTTACATTTATTAATATTATTTATAATATTTTTTTTCTCTCATTTTTTTTTTTAGCTAATTTTTATATAAACTTTTAGCTCATCTATCACAAGTTTGATCACAAATTTCAAATACACTACAAAAATTTAAAACAAAAGAAACAAAAAAAAATTATGCGTAGGCTTTGAAGTTGTCATAGTTGTTGCTTGTTATTGTTGTTGTTTTTTGTTGTTGTTGTTGTTGTTGTTGTTGTTGTTGACGGCAAGCTAAGAAGCACTTCAATAAAAATTGTCTGCTCGGTTGTCTGTTTCAGCTGTTTATGTTTTATGCGTCTTTGTGCGTGGGTTCATCAAAGTCGTTTTTGATTGAAGTTCAGCTTGTTTTTTTCTTCTTCTTCTTCTTGTTATTGTTGGTCAGTTTTCTTAGCCAAGTATTAATTGTAACTTTTGAATAAAAAAAAAAAAAAAATTATAACGCTTGAATGAATTTTGTGTGCTTGCGGTCGGTCGTTAAGGTGCAGCATCAAAATCGAAAGTTCAATAATAATAATAAAAAAAAAAAAAAAACGTTATAAAATCTTAATTGATTTGCTTAGTCGTTTTCCAGCTACTAACTAACAACAAATTATGTGGGAGTAAAGTTTTAAATATTTTAGATTAGCTTTTTTAAGGCTGTTTTACAACTTGTGAAACTGTAATTTGACTCACGAATTAGATTTTCAATTAGCTCGAAAATGTGATTAATAAAGTAGAAAAATGCCATGAAATGTTAAATAAAATTACAGTTGTTTATAGTTTTATAAGTATATATAATATTTTATATTTATTAATAATATTTTATATTTATTAAATATATTTATATTTTTATATAAATTTTTTTAAACATATTTTAAAACTGTTAAAAATTTAATTTCACTTGCATTAAAATTTTTTGATTTCTACAAAACTTTTTTCTGATTTCAAACAGATTTTCATGCATAATGACATTAAAATAATTTTTTTCTAATTTCTCAAAATTTTCTCCATTAACTTGTGCATCTAGTTTTCAAACACACAAAGTTTTTTTTTTTTATTATTATTAGAATTTATTGTTAGAATGTCAAAAAGTCAATCATAAAAAAACAAAAACATTTTAAAACTGTTTTTTTTTTTTTATTTTGAGGGGGGGCTGCATTTTTTGTGCCGACACTTAAAAGTTTTATGAGCGCCCGTTGCAGACAAAACAAATAAATAAAAACAATAATAATAATAATAACAGCAACAACAACAGCAACAGCAGCATCAAATACACAACGAAACGCATATAAAACCCGCAGCACAATTCAAGTGCACTTTGTTAAACCAATTAATTTACATTTCCGCGCAAAGCATAGCCGAAAAGAATGAAAAACAAACAGGCCGGAAAAACTCGTACTCGGCAGAGAGAAATAGAGAGACAGAGAAAGAGAGCAAAAGCAAAAGCGAATGGTAGAAAAAGTTTACATAGAAACAAAAAGCAGAGAGAAAAGCAAGTGAAGGACTTGACGAACCGGCTGGCACTCGACTTGAACCAGGATGCAATGGCTATCAAAGCCACAAATTCAGTTTCCGTTCCACATGCATGTGTTAGTGTATGTGTCTGTCTGTCTGGCTGTCTGTCTGGCTGTGTGAGTGACTGTGTTGGTTAGTTTGAAGAGGGCTGCGGGTCAACTTGCAGAAGCGACAACAGTAACTAGATTCAAGTGCCTCTTGTCATTCAGTTTGTCAGTCCATCAGTCAGTCATACAGTCAGTCTGTCTATCAATCCATCAGTTGGCATCATTTGGCGGTTAGACTGCGACCAGGACATGCTGTAAAAACAAATGCACAAAAAAAAGAATAGTCAAGCATACTTTCGAGTATCATTGCAGACAGGTTTTTTTTTTTTGTTTTTGCGCTATGCTTAGATCACAGCACATGCAAATTGCAAAAACAATGCAATAACAATAATAAATTTACTATAATAAATTTTATTTTTGATATATTTTCTAAATTGGTTCACATAAATTATTTATAGAGTTTATGCCTCAACTATTGGAAACAGCAAATATTATAATTAATGAAAATATTAAAAATAAAAATATATATAAGATAAAAATTAATGCTTTTTTCCATCTGGGTAAAGGCTCCTCTGGCGGTGGTGTCTCTGGTAGATTACTAGTTGATTCTCTCTCAATAGTTGATCGCTGTGAATGTAGCTTGAATGCAAGTGAATCATCTCTGAATGTTAATATTGTTTGTATTTTTTTTGTTAAAACTTTCTTTTCCATTTGCCAATTAGAACGGTAACAGAAATTATTAGTTTTTTAAATTTTTTAAATATTTTTTTTTTTTTTGTTTTTTGAAGTAAATTTCAACTGAAATTTAAATGATTTTTTATTATTTTTATTTATTTTTTATTATTTTTATTTATTTATTTATTTTTTTTATCTGTTATCTTTGTTTCATCTACAGCAAATTTTTTAATTGCTTTCTCTATTATCAGCTAAAAATTGTACACTATCTGTAAACGTAATAAAACATATTCTTAATAGCCTTAGTCTTCTTATGTCCCTACCAGTGTGTCGACTAACTTCTATGACTAACTGTAACTGTAATAGTATTTTGTAAGCAAGTTTTAAGTAAATGTAAAAGTAAAATGCAATTGTGTGTAGCTAAGATTTAAGAGTCGTCCTGCATATATCAGAGAAAGATGAAGTTATTTGTCATTTCCATCTACAGTTCTGTTGTTATACGTTAAAAAAAACCACTACAAGTGCAAGTGCAATACATACATAAAGATTACATCTTCACTTCGACTATAATTGCTTCAACGTGGCACTTTACCCAGACACATTTTGCTATGCAGAGAGAGGGAGAGAGACAGAGAGAGAGAGACTCTTTCTATTCCCTGACACGAAACATCCTTTTATCACCGTCTCTTTCTCTGTCTCTGTCTCTTCCACTGTCTGTTTTTCTTCGTTACTGCAGTCTCTTTCATATTGTACTATACACTTTCCTCCCCTTTCTGCTGTGGGACACTTATTTTTGTACTGTAGAGTTTCCGTTGCGTCTCTGTTGCAACCGGTTGTTGAATATATACATATAGTATATATGTATATATGTATGTACATTGCTATATATATGTATATATTTTTTTTTGTGACCCCTTCTCGCATGTTATTGCATTTAATTTGCGCCAGTAACAGACACAGAGAAAGAGACAAATGTATAGAGAATGAGTGCGATAGATAGATAAACATACAGTTGCAGACGCCGCACAGACAACATGTTTTATATGTTTGTTTGTTTGTTTGTTTGTTTGTTTTGCCTGGTGTTGAAGTTTGAAGCTTGTGTTTGTGCGAGTATATGCATCTCTGTGCTTCTCGCCATTTATAAACACAAATGGTAACTCGCGGCCAAACATGCGATAAAAACAACAACAACATCAACAACGCGGTTAAGTACTGTTACGTAGAAGCGACAGAGGAATATTTTGTGAAGAACGTTGCAATAACAACACAACGCAACGCAACATAACAAAACATTTCAGTTTCTTTTTTTCTTTTCTCTTTTTATTGTTTTTGTTTTTATTTTTTGTTGCATTTTTTTTTTTTTGTAAATGCAACGAAATTAAATGCGAACTTTATGCAGCTGGAAATGCAGACGCCAGAGACACACTTGCACACACAAACACACACACACACACACACATAGATACATCACAGGCATATACATTTCTGGCATTGCAATTGTTTAGCTGGCGTTGCATTTATTGTTGCATACTTTTGTGCGCATTCGCTTTTCTTTTGCAACTAGCAAGTTGTTGTTGTTGTAGCTTCACTTCCACTTCATTCGTTTGCTGTTTTCCACAATGTTAACTACATTTTCGCATGTTATCATCAACACAAGAATATTATGCATTCTCTTTTATTTCTTTTACATTTTTTTCTTCTTGCTTTGCATTTATTCACATTTTTTTTTTGTACAACTTAAAGCCTCGCAATATAAGAGAATTATGTGCATATTAAAAGTGCATTAACTTTATAACTTTAATATTTATATGTTATGACTTGAACTTCTACTGTTATTCCATAACTAAATCGTGTTGTTAAATTCTCCAATAAATTTATATTTAAGCCCAAAGGCGAATAGTTAGTTTACAATAAATCAAATTGATATTCGACAGTTGCATTGCAGAAATAAACTACGAGAATAATCCATATACAAAACAAAAAAAGAGAGAAAAATAAAATGTTCACAATTGCCAAAATGTCAGCGAGCTTTCGTTCACATGTGGCTCATGTCGTGTAATTGAAAAATGTTTGCAATTTATTTTTGCATTTTTTTTTTTTTTTTTTTTTCTTTTTATGGAATGTCAATGCTGCTTGCTGGGCAGGCAAATATATAAACAAAAAACAATATTTGAAAATAAGAAGAGAAACAAAAAAAAAAAAAATAAAGAAACGACATGTGACTGTCAATCAGTGCGAAGCAGTACCAAAAATTGTAAACATAAACATAATCTTGACTGATTGTGTGTCTACACAATGTGAGGTGGAGAGAGAGAGACATAAAAGATGATTCTAGATCAAATAAAAATAGTGCAGAATATAGTAAAAATTAAAATGAAAAATATAACTCAAAGTCATCGCCGAGACATAAACAAAAGTCATAAAAACATTGTACAACATGTGAAAAAAAGAATATTTTTTTTTTTTTGACTTTGTAGAAAAATAAAAATCATTTTAATAGACTTACAGTTGCTCAAATTTTGTATGCAAGAAAATAATAAATCTTGAAATCAATTTAAGATATATCAATATAGATCTGAGATATATAAATATATATATATATATATATTTATATATCTAATGAAGCATAAAGCACTGCAATGTTTTGCAGCTGTCAAAAGAGTCTCGCTGGCAACCGCACAAGCCAAAATGTCAGTTAACAAACACACGAAAGTTATACCAAATTATAAGCGACATGTGTGGTAAGCGGTGGTTTTTGTGGGCGTGTCAGCCGCAAAATGTGGTAAAGTAGCATATATACATATATATACATACTCTTATGTCTGTTTGTATGTGTGTATGTATGAGTGTGTATATTTGCCTCTCTTTGCTTTTGTTTGCATATGTGCGCGACATACATATATACATATAAATATACATACATTGTACATACATTTCATGTACATACTTCAAAACTATTTGAAAATGCCAAGAGCAGAAAAAAACACAACAACAACTACAAGAACATCAAAAGACTAACCATACACATATGTCAGATAAGGCTTATCAGTGTAAGAGACAGAAACGTAGAGAGAAAAAGAGAGAGACGGCAAGTGAAAAAGAGACAAAAGAATCGCGCAGCGCCACAGATAATAAAAGTTAAACAAGATAAAATTGTAGAAAATAAGTTGAAAAAAAAGAGTTTTTTTTTTCCTCTATTTGTTGCGCAGTTCTGTGCACTGCAGAGTTTCTGTATATATTATATATGTACATAATGCTTGAGAAATCTGTCAGCACAGAAATGTTGAAATGTTGCAACTTTCAGTTGTTGTTGCTGAAGTTTATTTTTTCGTCCAGTTATCAGAACATTTTCGTAGCTTTTTTTTTTCAGTTTTTCACTTTCCCTTTTTTTTTTTCTGTTGTAGCTCACATTGCGGTTAATTAAATATTCAGCTAGATAAGAGAGCTTAGGAGAAAAGGTGCTTAAATTAGGGGCTCAGGGCAACCAACAGACAGAGAAAAAAAAAAAAGACAGAGAAGGTAACCAAAAAAAAAAAAAAATGCTATAAAGAAGATGAAGGGTGAATAAGCTCATAAAAAAAAAAAATGAAAAAAAAATATGCCAACCGTTGTGGCGCCACAAATTATTTACCTTTACCTAACCGGCAGCAAAAGGCAATTTAAATTCTAATGATAATTCCGCAAAATTCTCGTTCTGCTGCTGCTGCTGCTGCTCAGCTCACTGCTAACATCTCCAATCTCTTGAGGGGGGAGAAGCGGAGGAAAAAGAAAAAAAATCCCGTCTCCAACGCAATGGAAAGTGGCTCTAAGCGAGCTTAGCAAATTAGCGCGCCTGGTAACCAGACTTGCACAGCACGCCCCCCCCCACCCCCCATAATATTCCATTCATTTGTCTGTCTGCATGTCCCCCTTACATTTGCAAAATTCATACTTTAGCTTGGACAAATCCTTTGGTAGAATTCCAGAACATAAATTTGTACTTTATTTCCGCCTTTTTGCATAATTCCCAATGCTTGCCTCTGCTACTCCTGCTGCTACTGCTACTGCTACTGCTGCTTCTTCATTTTTCCCGGAGTATTCTTTCTTTTGTTAATTATGCTTTGTTTACGTATCGTGCAATTATTTGTCCTGTTTTGTCTGTGTGTGTGTGATTTTTTGTACTCTGATGGGATTTTCTTTCAACATAAGCCTCTTACTAATGGCCTGAAAATGCAGCTAGACTTATATGTATATATATATATTTATATCACAGGATATATATTTGATTTATTAGCTTAAGCAGCGTATAAATGAATATTTATTAAGTCTGCATTAAGATTTATGTTTAATTTAAAGTCTCACTGCATAGAGAGAGAGAGAGAGAGTAACGAATAAGACTAAAAGCTAGATATAATTATATGAAGAAGTATTTCTAATAATTATCTATTAAAATATTTCTCACTGTGTAATACACACGAACTTTTTTCACATTCACATTCACACACTTACACTTATACATGTAAACATTATCGTTTGCAAATTCAACTAATTCAATGGCAAAAAGACAAGTTACACATAATTAACCAAACAATTGAAAATCAAGCAGCACCACAAAATTCATCATTATGAAGAAGCAGTAGCAGAACAGCATGCCGGAAGTGAGAGTGACAGAGAGAGAGAGAGATTAAGAGATTTTCAAATATTTTCTCAAGCCTCGTTAAGCGAGCGTTAAAGCCAAGAAAAACAGAGTGCGAATGAGCGAGAGAGAGAGTGTGGGAGAGGTTGCTGGAATTTCCATTCAAACAATTTGGTAAATTGAACGGAACGTCAAAGCTTTTTGCACAAAATGCCGAAGTTAACACGATAATAATCCTATCAAATGGCCAAGAACAAGAAGACCGCTAAAAAAAAATAAAAAAAATAAAATAAAACAAAAAAGCTGTCGATACGAATGGGACGGCACTTCTCTTCTCGTCTCTTCTCCTTACTTTCGTTTCCTTTCTTTGTCAATGCTGACCTTCGCTTGCTTTTGTCTTTCCTTTCCTTTCCTTTATGCTCACTCTAAACGACAAAGCAAAAGTCAATTTTTTACCACTTTGTTTGCATAAAATAGCAAAACTTAAACGACGACGCGTTTTCTAAAAGGACTTGTAGTCCTATATATATATATTTTTTTTGTTTGTCGTTTTGTGCGTAGCGTGTGGCAGCAATTATTGCGTCATTAATCAGAGAGACAGCATTTGCAAATGCTCTGACATTCAATATACATACATACATATATCTAGTATAGAAATTGGAAACCCAAACCTGATACCATTTACTGCTGCTACTCTGTCTCTCTCTATCTCTTTTTCTTGTATGTTATGTCGGCAGCTGTGCTGGTTGGCATGACTTTTGTGTGGCTGGCGAAAAAAGGCAACTTGAATTTTATTGATTGTTTGCTGGGCCTGAAAATCCATGCCCAAAAAGAAGATGAATGAATCGTTTGACGCTCAAAATGAAAAAAAAAACCGAAAAAAAAATAAAGAAATAGGCAAAAAAAAAAAACACTTGAAATTGGCCAATAGCTGAACATGTTATACACTTATGTGCAAATAAAATATATGAAATTTCTACAATTTTTATAAAAATTTTATCTTATATTTTTATTCATAAATTCAGTTATGTTTAAAGAAATGAAAAACAAAAAAAATAAATAAAAATACACTGTTATTTATTGAAAAGGAAAAACGCATAGATATTGGTCGCACAAGTGTGAAAATTTGTTGAAGCCAAAAGCAAGAAAAAGCGTTACAAACTCAAAGGGATTTCCATACTTGACTTGCTTCATGTATTTTATTCTTTTTCTTTCGTTTTTTCTTTCTTTCTTTTTTTTGGCTGCTGTTTGGGGCCCTTGGCCATGCGATGAACCAAAAAAAACCTAAAGAAAAGAAAAATCAAAATGATTTTTTTTTTTTTTTTCTTACTTGGTCGGTTTTGTGTTACATATGAGGCTGCCTTCGGGCGCGGCAGTAGCAAATAGTAGTAGTATTGTGTGAAGAGTAACTACAGTCCAAAATCCAGTCCAATGTCCAGTAGTACAAGCCCCCCAAAGAAAAAAAAATCCTGTCTTGAAAAACGCATTAAAAGCCACGCAGCAAGCAAGCAGTAAGCAGCAGCACAACACCAGCAAAAGCAAACCCAGCGGCACTCAAACAGTTGTGTATCAATAAAATATCCATACATGCATGCTAAGTAAGTGTCCATCTCATACCAAAAACTACAAGTGTGTATTGGTGTGTGTGTGTACGTGTGTGTGCGTGTATGTTTTGGGTCACTGTGCTGTGATTCCTGCAGCCAAAACGAATTGGGATTTAAGTGTTGTACAAGTACAAGTACAAGGCGTGCTATACAAAGTCTATATAAATATATAAGCGTGTGTGTGTGTTTGTGTGTGTGTGTGTGTATAAAAATAAAGTGGGCTGCTTGCCTGCAGGCTGCTGGTTGTAAGCTGTTTGCCAAGGCACGTGTATATGTTCACAATGCTGACTGCTGTGCAGAAAGAGAGAACCAAGAGAAGAGCAGAAAAACCGAGCGATGAAAATAAAAAGGGAAATGGCAAGAAATCCTCACTTAACGCGCGCATTCTGACAATATTACGTATACGACGCAATAGCGTAGATGTGTCGTCGCATATATACTAAAATAGTTAAACATTTGAATTATATATGTATATCTACTGTAAATGATAACTGTAAATAGTTTTTTTTTTTTTTTTATAGTCTAAACGTTTAACATGTAATTCTCTTACAGACTTACAGATAGATATTTCGTTTATCGTTATGCGTATGAAAAGCTTTACAAAGTTTTTCGTGTGCTCAATAAAATTTCTATATATATTTTTTTTTTTTTTGTTCATTTCTTTTTCAAACTCAATTTGCGCAGAAAATTGCATTGATCGGCGCTAAGTATGCGTAATAGTTTTTTTTTCCGCTTGGCAAAAAAAAAAGTTATTCAACAGAAAAGCAAAAGTAAAAGGTATCAATGTACACGCCTCCCCCCTGCTGCCAACCATAAGCCAATCACTTTGTTTGCCACCTTGCAACTTAATTGTTTGCCATAGTTCTTGTTGTTGTTGTTGTTGTAATACTTTGTTCATCTGCTGTTGCTGTTGCAGCAGCTAGTTGTCGATTTTGCATAACAGATTCATTAATTTTACGATGACGACGACGACGACGACTACAGGGAAAACTTTTGCTTAGCCATCACTAGCAGCGTCCGAGGCACAGGCACGTAGCAAAGATACAATGAGAGGTAGAAAGAGAGAGAGAGAGAGTGGAAGAGTCTCTAAAGAAGAAGTAACGGTAACTGGCAGCCATTTTGTGATTAAATCTTGGGCACAAGTTTTACCGTAACTGTTGCAGCCAGCCGACCCCTGCTTCCCAAAAAAAAAAAACAACACTCAAACTCAAACTCAAATTCAACAGCACAGTATATCGCAGCATATAGATTCCACAATCCAAACAAGCTGCTGGTAGCTTTTGTTGTTGTTGCTGTTCATTCAATTGTTGCCGTTTTTATTGTGCAAATTATTATTGTAAGTGAATTGAATTAATTTTGCACACAGAGCAACAGCAGCATCAGCAACAGAAGCAACAGCAGCAGCAGCAGCAGCAGCAGCAGCTCACAGAGTTCGTTAAGTTCGTTTGGCAGTTTTTGTAGACGATTTGTTAAATTCAATTACTTCATTGTGATTTCATTTCTATTGGAGCGTCTATATATATATATGTGTGTGTGTGAATGGAGCGTGAAAATGTTGCACGAAAAGTTTTCTTTATTTTTTTTTCCCCCCTCTTCTTTTTGTAATATTCATGAACTCTGCCTGAACATTTTTTTCTACTACTTTATTTTAGTTTTATTTTCTTTTTATTTCTGTTTTTTTTTTTTTTTTTTTCAATGCGTATTTCTTTATTTGCTTTTCATTTCTTTTCGTTTTTCATAAATAGTTAGTTAACGTTCGATAATGTTGCGTTAATGTTTATGAAAAGTTTATTCGCCACTTGCCACTCGCCATTCTCCCCCTTTGCCTATTTAAAGTTTTTCTTTTCATTTTATGGCATTTTTGCAACCTGTTTTATTTTGCTTGCCATGCACGTTTAACTCCCTGAACTTTTATTATGTAATCGAGTTTTAATGTCCCAACACAGCGCCAAAAGCACTTGAAAAAAAAAACCTCATAAATAAATTATATATTTGAGAGTAAAAAGATGAAGAGAGCAACAGCAGCAGATGCAAAATAAAAAAAATAAAGGGTTGAAATAGCAGTAAAATTGGTGGCAGCCCTTTTTTTTTGCTTTCTTTTAACTTTAGCTATTATTAAGATGATTATTATTTTGCGTATCTTGAATGTTTTTTTTTTCCTGTTATAATTTAAATTTTCATTGCCATAATTTTACAGCTGTTACTGTGTGTAATGCGGCGTATACGTCATATTTAATAAAAATAAATAATTAATTATATTACAGTACATATTAGAATTATTTCAATAAAATTAAAATTAGACACGCTAATATTTATTATTATTATGAAAAATTTTGTTGTAAATTTGAAATAGACAAAAATTTTGCTTAAAGATTTCGCTAGGAACGAAACTCAATCAGCTGGAAATCAGGCTAAGATTCAGTCTTCAGTCATTGTGTTAGCACATTTAAGCTGTCTATTTTTTTTTTTTTTATAATATGCTTGCGGCGCATTAAATTTATAACTCTCACAATTTGCTGTGCAACAAAACGCACACCTACAAACATATATACCAAAAGTTTCCCAGCTCAACTTAATGTGTCATGCCAACACGTCATAAAAATAAAACACAAGCACACCTATGTATACACTGTGCGAAAGAGAATGTTGCAAATGTATATAAAAGAAACACATTATTATTATTTCTCAAACATTTTTACGCACAGTGTAATATTAGGCATGCTCAAGAAATACATAATCACACGGCTGTCAGCTTTTAGTAGATTAAAACTTTGAGCCAAAAATACCGCAAATTATTAACATAAACTTGACGTTTGCGCTATCAAAACTTTTTGTCTTTGGGGCTTCTACTTCTTATGCTTGTTGTTGTTGTTGTTGTTGCTTGTTCTTGTTGTCGTGTTCTTTATGCAGTCAAAAGTAAATCGAAAATACTTCAATAAATATATATTAAGGGGAGAGGCATATGAAATGTAGAAAGAGAAATAGCAAAAGTGATATTTAATCATGTATTGTAACTTTTTTGTTTAAGAGACAATAAGGTAATGATGAAGGAGTGTGTGAGAGACAGAGAGAGAGAGAGAGAGAGATAGATAGAAAGAGAGATAGATAGAAAGAGAGATAGATAGAAAGAGAGATAGATAGATAGACAGTGCTATGCATAGTTTTGGCAAGGTGTTAGACGTCTGTCATTTACCTTAAACACGCACGCAATCTAACTGTCATGTTGGGTGGCGAGAACTTTATTAACACTTAAATACGTTATAATTAGTGAACTGTGGTCTTAATTACTAGACACACACACACACACACACACACTCTGACAAACACAGGCATAGACATAGCCACGGACATAGACTCAACACATATATATAAAACGCTTTATGTATGTGTTTGACAGCTTGTTTCTAGCCCGTTGGTTATTTCAATTAGACCCTTCTAATAAAATTGTCTTAACCAACAACAACAAAAACAAAAAAAAAACTTATTTTTGCGTTAACTCGCGCAGACAGTGTAGTAGAGATGAAAAAGAAATGGAAGAAGCAGCAGCAACTGTAGCAGCAGCATCAGCAGCAGCAACGTAAAAGTTTATTTTTCCTTTTATATTTTGTTTTTTTTTTTTTTTTGTGTCTTTCGGCTATTTTTACCGTTATCTATATACAGTAACCTTTAGCCGTGCGTCAGTCGTCCAATTCGTTTAACTTGTCTGGTCAGCAGCCAATTTGCTTCTTTTTTTTGCGTATGGTCTAGAGTCTGGGGCGTTGCCTTTAATTGGCTAACTTAAGTACCGTTTCGTTTCAGTTTTACTTTTTCAAATTTTACCACTCTCCTTCCACTTACTCAGCTTATCTCTCTGTGTCTCTTACTTTCATTGCCTTTGACTAACTCAGAGGCAGTTAGATTTCCCTAGCCATTAATTCTACCTTGCGTTTCAATTAGTGTTGTTCTTGTTTGTGGTAACGCTCTCATTCTTGTTGTTGTTGCTGTTGCTGTTGTTGGACAACATTTTCTTTAATTTTTTTTTTTTCTCTTGGCTACCAACACGAGCTCTCTCGCCCACAAGCTGATTTATGTCGTCGTCGTCGTCGTCGTTCACGTTGCTGTTGTTCTTGTTGTCGTCGTCATCCTCAACGTCTTGTGCTCCGACGACCCTAGCACATTTCTTTTGCTATTGAGGCTTAGCACATGGCAATTGAGAAACAGGACAGCAAGAGGGCGGGGTGTGGAGCAAAAAAACCAAAGTGAAAGATACTAGGAGAGTAAGAGTTAAGGAGAAATGAGAATGATGTTGGGAAAGAGTGAAATAGATAGATAGAAAATGTAGATGCTTTTGTGGATTGTGTGGACTCAGCCAACGGCAACGAAGCGTGCCAATCTCTGGCTATCTCTATACTGGGCTGTACGGAGCAGAGTTGAGTTTGAGTTTGCCTTAACTAACTCGTCTTCATTTCTCACTTGGCTGCGTATTTGCACTGTGTCGACGAAGGTGTCCTGGCCATGTTGGCAATGTCTATTGGCTTAGTTCATGGCAACGCTAGCGCTTTGCTAGCCTCCACCTGCGCCAGCAAGTGTAATGTTGATGTATGAGCATGGACAAGCATTGCGTTAGGGTTGTCAAATAATTTCAAAAAATTTTGATGTGAAATATAAAATAAATAAAAATTTATTCAAAATAAATAAATTGAATAAAAATTTTACAAAAAATATTAGATTACAATCAGTCAAAAAATTTATTTATTTGTTATTAATTAAATATTAAAAAAAAGCAATATTTATTTATAAAAAAAATAAAAATAAATTCAAAATAAATTCAAAATAAACTTAAATTAAATTAAAATAAAAATATTAAACAGGTGCAACTAATTTCGATTACAATTACTTAAAAAATTTAATAATTTATCTTAAAAAAAAAAAAAATATTTAATAAAAAATAAAATTAAAAATCTATTTAAAATAAATAAATTTAATAAAAATTTTACGTAAAAGGCAAAAAATATTGAATTACAATTAATTGAAAAATATTAAAAAAAAAAAATTAAAAAAAATAAACATAAATTAACAGTAGGACCAAATAAATAAAAATACAATTATTTGAAAATTTTATTAATTTATTATTAAAAAAATAAAATTAAAAATCAATTTAAAATAAATAAATTAAATAAAAATTCAACAGTAGAGGCAAAAAATATTACATTAAAATTAATTGAAAAATATATTAATTTATTATTGAAAAATAATATTTAATAAATATTAAAAAAAAATATATTTTTAATTTTCTATAAATTATAAAACAAAAAATACAGAATCAATTGAAAATATAATATAAATTAAATAAAAATTCAACAGCGAAAATAATTTAGATTACAATTACTTGAAAAATTTAATTTAATTTTTTTAATTTTTTATAAATTTATAAAAATTATTAAAAGTTAAATTAATTATTAATTATTAAAAAAGAAACATATACATTTATTAAGACTATTAGCTGAAACTTGCTTCCATTTCTGTTTCCGTTTCCTTTTCTATTTCTCATATCATTTATGTACGTTGGTTGACTTGACAACCCTGAACGTGTATTGAGGCCATGTAAATTGCAAATCGCTCGCATTTCAAAATGCTCTAGCTCCAACACCTGCCTCAAGGCTTTAACCGCACAGCACAGCCGCTCACCGCAACATCTCAACTCTCTCCTCTACCTTCTATTACTCTGCCGTTTGCCTCTCCCTTTGCTGGTTCCGTTATCCTTTTTGATTTGATTCGCTTTTGCCACGAAGTCCAAACGCCGTAGCCCTTTTTGCTTCTTCTCAGCACGTTCATTGTATATCAGTGTGTCGTTTTGTTATTTATCTTGCTGCGCGTCGTCGTCGTCGTTGTCAGACCTCAAACCAGACGGACGCATAACGTCCGACGCCTTTGGGGCATGCCACTTAACACACTTCAACCACGAACTTCAGCGACGCCTTCAAAGCGCGACGAGACTCAACATGCCACGCCCACAAGCCATACAGCATGTCAAACGCCCACTATATAGTAGTTGCTGTTGTGTATAGAGAGAGTATGAAGTAGAGAGAGAATGTAATTTTTCTTGTGCTTTTACTGCGTGCAGCGTATACAACGCAGCGCAGCGCAGCATAGCACAACGTGGCGCGGCGTGCTCAATGTTTGTTTTTGTTGTATTCCTTTTTGCTGTTTTAATTTATCATGTCTATTTGTTTAGTATTTCTTGGCCATTGCTGCATGTAGTGTACGACACAACCGACATGGTTTCAACCCAACACATTCAACATTCAACATTGCCAACCCATCGTCCCATCCCCTTTCATTCTCTCTCTCTCTCTGCTTCATATCCTTTGTTCATTTGTTATCCTCGTTTGCTTTGCGCCTTAGTCGATAGTTTGTTCAAAAAACACAAAAAAAAAAGTGAAGAAAAAAAATTGATCTAAGCTTTTTGGTATTTGCTCTTTGCAGTCTCCGTGGTCTCTGCTGCTTGTCTTTCCAATGAAAGGAGTGAGTGACAGAGAGAGAGAAAGAAAGAGAGAGAGAGAGATAGAGCTTGTTGTGGTTGTTGTCGATGGGGTTTTTACACGTTAATTGAAAATCATTGAGTGGCCGCTTTTGCAATGTATTTAATTAGATTAATTGAGTGGATGATCAAGCGGTTTTTCTTTTGATTTACATTTAGTTTTATTTACGTGGTTATAAAAGTTCAAGACAACATCTGATGGAAGCTAGCTAATGTTTTTTTAGTACACAAGTTTCGAAAAGTTAACTAATATATGCTCTGTAAAAAGTAGGCTTAGATTGCGTGGCAAGAGAAGCGAGAGGAAAAATACCTTGAACAAATATAATTTTACAATTTTTTTTTGCAGTGTTTTTAGATTATAGACACATACAAATTATATGAAAAAAATGAGCAAAAAAAATGGTAAAAAATTATTTAAGCAAAAATTCTGTAAGAAAAATTGAAAATTTAAATGAAATTAAAAAACTAATCGCAACTTGTGTCTACTGAGTAATTTCAAAAGTTTCAGTTACGACTAGAATATGAAATTTTATTTAGAATTTTTCTGCTCTATATACCATAACATATATGTACATGTAAGTGTGTGTGAGTGTGTCTTGTGTGTGCGTGTGGTGTGTGTATCACGCACAAGGCAAACAAAACGCTGACAAGCACATATATACCCTTAGGGACAAATGCCAGTCCTTTACATTTTGCAGATAGAGCATGGCACAGTAGTTGTGATGGTCGCACTCTGCTCTACATTCGGTTTTCATTCGTGGTCGTAGCGTTGTGGTACAAATTGAATCAAATTCCAAAGCTGCCGAGATTCATCAGCCGCAAGAAACACTTACATATACATAGTGAGTGCGAGAGAGAGAGAGAGAGAGAGAGAGATAGAGAGACAATGGGTTTGACAATGACAGCATATCTTATTTAATTTCAACTTGCTCTGATGCTCAGATAACCTTAGACAGAAAGCAGTAGACAGACCAGATATATGCACAGACAAACAGACAGACAACTGTAGCTAAAGCATAAAACCATTGCCGTAGCCGTAGCCGTAGCCGTAGCTGAACATTAATTTTTGTTAATCTATTTTGAAGAGTTGGTCAGTAGGGTAAATACAGACAGACAAGAGTAGAAGAGAATTTTGTGGCAAGCGTAAGAAAAGTAAGTAGAAAACGTAAAAGTTGAAAATCTTAAGTAGTAGAAATTGTAACAGCTGCCATTGCTGTTGCTGTTGCCGTTGCCGTTGCCGTTGCCATTGCTGCTTGAGTTGTGCAACCGCAAGTAAATATGCCGTCATTAATTTAAAACTTAAACAAACAATACAAGAAACTTTACTTCTTGTTGTAGCATCTCTTCTCTACAGTTTACAAATTCTAAACTGTCTTTCTACCATATTCCATTTGTCCGTTTGGTTGTGGGGGGGGAAGGGGAGTTTGTTTGTCAGTCAGTCACGCCAGGCGCTTCTGCTGCTGTACTTTGAGTTATGTTCATTAGCAAATTCAAAAGCATTTCGAAATCTTGGCACACAAAATACAGACCCAACATTTACTAAGAATTTCTAATGAGTGCAAGAGATAGAGATAGAGTATGAAAGAGAAAGAGATTGAGACTGAGCTAGTGAGTAACTGTATATACGAGTATGCGTGTGTGTGGGTTTTGGTTTAGGTGTGGGTATGGGTTTGGGGGGTTGTGGAAGTTAGCAGCTGAGCTAACCTAAATATGTCAAAGTGATGCTCAAACTTGACGCTGGCATTTTGTTGCCTGCTTTTGGGGGCAACGCTCTAAGGGTCAGCGCAGGTGTACGTGTGTGTGTGTGTGGGGGAGTATGTATATGCCTGTGTGTGTGTGTGAGTGTGTATGCGTTTGTATCTTCTGCAAAGTGGCGCACTTCAGTTCACTTGCATGTGCTAAAGTGTTGATACAAGTTACTTTGCGCTGCTACTGTTACTGTTACTGCTGTTGCTGTTGCTGCTACTGCTGCTGCAACTATTACTGTCCTTTGGCACACTGACACACTCACAATTTGTTTGTATGCTAGTTGTCTAGTCATAAGCCATGATATATATATACATATATATATATACATTGTACAGCTAGACAGCCAAGCACGTTGCAGACAGCTGAGCATGACGAGCTGACAAAGTGCAACAGCAACATTTTATAACGCTCCCCCGTCGTTCGCCTCTACTACTTTTCTGTTACTGTCATCTTGTTTACACAGCCCAAAAAAATGTTGTTTGTATTTTGTAATACACTTTGCTTTACGGCTATTATAATTTTGAAATAAATAATAAATACTAAACAATTTTAATAATAATAAATAAATAAAAAATAAATAAAATAAAATAAAATAAAATAAAATAAAATAAAATAAAATAAAATAAAATAAAATAAATAAATAAAATAAAATAAAATAATAAATAAATAAAATAAAATAATAAATAAATAAAATAATAAATAAAATAAATAAATAAAATAAAATAAAATGATATAAAAAATAAAATAAAATAATAAATAAATAAATAAAATAAAATAATAAATAAGTAAAATAAAATAAAATAATAAATAAATAAAAAAATATATATTTAAATAAAATAAAAAATAAAATAATAAATAAAATAAAATAAATAAATGAAATAAAATAAAATTATAAATAAATAAAATAAAATAAAATTATAAATAAATAAAATAAAATAATAAATAAACAAAATAAAATAATAAATAAATAAAATAAAATTATAAATAAATAAAATAAAATAATAAATAAATAAAATAAAATAATAAATAAATAAAATAAATAGTAAATAAATAAGATAAAATCAAATCAAATAATAAATAAATGAAAAAAAAAAATAATTTTTAATTAAAATAAAATAATAAATTAAATTAAATAAAATAAAAATATGAATAAATCAAATAAAATAATAAATTAGTTAATTAAAGAAAATAATAAACAAATTTAAATTAAATAAAATACTTAATTTTTATTTTTTTTTTAATTTATAGAGTATTAAAATATCGAGAAGTTGAAGAGTTTCAGCTTTGTTATTTGTTTTGTTTTATCTTATTTATTTACTATTTTATTTTATTTGTTTATTATTTTATTTTATTTATTTATTATTTTATTTTGTTTATTTATTATTTTATTTTATTTATTTATAATTTTATTTTATTTTATTTATTTATAATTTTATTTTATTTCATTTATTTATTTTTTTTTATTTTATTTATTATTTTATTTAAATATATATTTTTTTATTTTATTTTACTTATTTATTATTTTATTTTATTTATTTATTATTTTATTTTATTTTCCCACAACCCCCAAACCCATCCACACCTAAACCAAAACCCACACACACACATACTCGTATATACAGTTACTCACTAGCTCAGTCTCAATCTCTTTCTCTTTCATACTCTATCTCTATCTCTTGCACTCATTAGAAATTCTTAGTAAATGTTGGGTCTGTATTTTGTGTGCCAAGATTTCGAAATGCTTTTGAATTTGCTAATGAACATAACTCAAAGTACAGCATCAGAAGCGCCTGGCGTGACTGACTGACAAACAAACTCCCCTTCCCCCCCCACAACCAAACGGACACATTGTCTCTCTCTCTCTCTCTCTCTCTCTCTGTCTCTCTCTCTCGCACTCACTCTGTATATGTAAGTGTTTCTTGCGGCTGATGAATCTCGGCAGCTTTGGAATTTGATTCAATTTGTACCACAACTCTACGACCACGAATGAAAACCGAATGTAGAGCAGAGTGCGACCATCACAACTACTGTGCCATGCTCTATCTGCAAAATGCAAAGGACTGGCATTTGTCCCTAAGGGTATATATGTGCTTGTCAGCATTTTGTTTGCCTTGTGCGTGACACACACACCAAACGCACACACACAAGACTCACACACAGTTACATGTGCATGTATGTTATGGTATATAGAGCAGAAAAAATTTTAAATAAAATTTCATATTCTAGTCGTAACTGAAACTTTTGAAATTACTCAGTAGACACAAGTTGCGATTAGTTTTTTAATTTCATTTAAATTTTCAATTTTTCTTACAGAATTTTTGTTTAAATAATTTTTTACCATTTTTTTGCTAATTTTTTTCATATAAGTTTTATGTGCCTATAATCTAGAAACATTGAAAAAAAATTGTAAAATTATATTAGTTCAAGGTATTTTTCCTTTCGCTTCATTTGCCACGCAATCTAAGCCTACTTTTTACAGGGCATATATTAGTTAACTTTTTGATACTTGTGTACTAAAAAACATTAGCTAGCTTCCATCAGATGTTGTCTTGAACTTTTATAACCACGTAAATAAAACTAAATGTAAATCAAAAGAAAAACCGCTTGATCATCCACTCAATTAATCTAATTAAATACATTGCAAAAGCGGCCACTCAATGATTTTCAATTAACGTGTAAAAACCCCATCGACAACAACCACAACAAGCTCTATCTCTCTCTCTCTCTGTCACTCACTCTTTTCATTGGAAAGACAAGCAGCAGAGACCACGGAGACTGCAAAGAGCAAATACCAAAAAGCTTAGAGCAATTTTTTTTCTTCACTTTTTTTTTGTGTTTTTTGAACAAACTATCGACTAAGGCGCAAAGCAAACGAGGATAACAAATGAACAAAGGATATGAAGCAGAGAGAGAGAGAGAGAATAAAAGGGGATGGGACGATGGGATGGCAATGTTGAATGTTGAATGTGTTGGGTTGAAACCATGTCGGTTGTGTCGTACACTACATGCAGCAATGGCCAAGAAATACTAAACAAATAGACATGATAAATTAAAACAGCAAAAAGGAATACAACAAAAACAAACATTGAGCACACCGCGCCACGTTGTGCTATGCTGCGCTGCGCTGCGTTGTATACGCTGCACGCAGTAAAAGCAAAAGAAAAATTACATTCTCTCTCTCTCTCTCTCTACTTCATACTCTCTCTATACACAACAGCAACTACTATATAGTGGGCGTTTGACATGCTGTATGGCTTGTGGGCGTGGCATGTTGAGTCTCGTCGCGCTTTGAAGGCGTCGCTGAAGTTCGTGGTTGAAGTGTGTTAAGTGGCATGCCCCAAAGGCGTCGGACGTTATGCGTCCGTCTGGTTTGAGGTCTGACAACGACGACGACGACGCGCAGCAAGATAAATAACAAAACGACACACTGATATACAATGAACGTGCTGAGAAGAAGCAAAAAGGGCTACAGCGTTTGGACTTTGTGGCAAAAGCGAATCAAATCAAAAAGGATAACAGAACCAGCAAAGGGAGAGGCAAACGGCAGAGTAATGGTAGGTAAAGGAGAGAGTGGAGATGTTGCGGTGAGCGGCTGTGCTGTGCGGTTAAAGCCTTGAGGCAGGTGTTGGAGCTAGAACATTTTGAAATGCGAGCGATTTGCAATTTACATGGCCTCAATACACGTTCAGGGTTGTCAAGTCAACCAACGTACATAAATGATATGAGAAATAGAAAAGGAAACGTAAACAGAAATGGAAGCAAGTTTCAGCTAATAGTCTTAATAATTGAATGTGTGTTTCTCCTTTTTTTTTTTTTTAATTAATAACTTTACCATTTAATAATTTTTATAAATTTATAAAAAAAAAATTAAAACAACTAATTTCAATAAATTGATCAATTTTTCAATTGTGATTGTAATCTAAATTATTTTCTCCTACTGTTTAATTTTTATTTAATTTATTTATTTTCAATTAATTTTGTATTTTTTTAATTTTTTTTTATAAATTAAAACCATTTTTTTCACCAATATATTTTTCAATATTTGCCTCTACTGTTGAATTTTTATTTAATTAATTTATTTTAAATTGATTTTTAATTTTATTTTTTTTTTAATGATAAATTAATAAAATTTTCAAATAATTGTAGTCTTATTTATTTGGTCCTACTGTTAATTTATTTTTATTTTTTTTTTATTTAATTTTTTTTTTATTTAATTTTTTTTTATATATAATATTTTTCAATTAATTGTAATTCAATATTTTTTGCCTCTTACATCAAATTTTTATTAAATTGATTTTTAATTTTATTTTTTATTAAATATTTAATTTTATTTTATTTAAAGATAAATTAATAAATTTTTCAAATAATTGTAATCGAATTTATTTGCACCTGTTTAATATTTTTTTAATTTATTTTGAATTTATTTTTATTTTTTTTTATAAATAAATATTGTTTTTTTTTTAATATTTAATTAATAACAAATAAATAAATTTGTTGACTGATTGTAATCTAATATTTTTTGTAAAAATTTTATTCAATTTATTTATTTTGAATACATTTTTATTTATTTTATATTTCTTATAATTATACATATGTTCCACATCTAAATTTTTTGGAATCATTTGACAACCCTAATGCATGCTTGTCCATGCTCATACATCAACATTACACTTGCTGGCGCAGGTGGAGGCTAGCAGTGCGCTAGCGTTGCCATGAACTAAGCCAATAGACATTGCCAACATGGCCAGGACACCTTCGTCGATACAGTGCAAATACGCAGCCAAGTGAGAAATGAAGACGAGTTAGTTAAGGCAAACTCAAACTCAACTCTGCTCAAGCCAATCTCCAACCCAGTGTAGGCGAGTACAGCCCAGTATAGAGATAGCCAGAGATTGGCACGCTTCGTTGCCGTTGGCTGAGTCCACACAATCCACAAAAGCATCTACATTTTCTATCTATCTATCTATTTCACTCTTTCCTAACATCATTCTCTTTTCTCCTTAACTCTTACTCTCCTAGTATCTTTCACTTTGGTTTTTTTGCTCCACACCCCGCCCTCTTGCTGTCCTGTTTCTCAATTGCCATGTGCTAAGCCTCAATAGCAAAAGAAATGTGCTAGGGTCGTCGGAGCACAAGACGTTGAGGATGACGACGACAACAAGAACAACAGCAACGTGAACGACGACGACGACGACGACATAAATCAGCTTGTGGGCGAGAGAGGTTTAACAGAACTCGTGTTGGTAGCCAAGAGAAAAAAAAAATGAAAGAAAATGTTGTCCAACAACAGCAACAGCAACAACAACAAGAATGAGAGCGTTACCACAAACAAGAACAACACTAATTGAAACGCAAGGTAGAATTAATGGCTAGGGAAATCTAACTGCCTCTGAGTTAGTCAAAGGCAATGAAACTAAGAGACACAGAGAGATAAGCTGAGTAAGTGGAAGGAGGAGCGTGGAGAGTAAAATTTGAAAA
>JBAMBR010003014.1:0-68691 GCA_037044475.1 Zaprionus obscuricornis | reverse complement strand
GTTTGTTTGGGTCAAGTAAATCTCTAGCATATATATATATATAACACTTGAAGGCCAAAATGTGTGTTTGTGTGTGTATGTGGCTCACTTATCGCTCTCATTTGCATTAGGCCTTAAGCTGTGCAAGTCACGTGAGCAGTGGCGCTGCACAGCAGTGTTTATCATTGATTGCACGTGTCGCACATTTACTATAACAGCTACACACTATGTCTGTATGTGTCTGAGTGTGTGTATAAGAAAGAGATGGCAATAGAAAATTGAATTACTTTTGCAGTAAACTAAATATAATTTGGCTATGAAAGGGAAACACATAACGATTTCACGCTTCTATAACAAACTTTTATTTTATGTTAATTTTTGTTTAGTTGCCAGCCGGCAGCTGCAGGTGCTAGGGGAGCCTCAATTTGAACACATGTAAAAAAATTGTTGACCTTTTATTGGCAATAACAATAATCCTCGCCATTTGATTCACAATTTGCTTGCTTTTTCTTCTTAGACTTCTTCTCATTGCTGGCTGCTGCTGCTGCTACTGCTGCTGCTGCTGCTGTTGTTGTTTTTGCACGGCGCCCACGTGACATACACAAATTTTTCTCCTTTTCCTTCATTTTTCTTACGATTTTTACTTCTTTTTTTTTGCACTTTTATTTGTTTTTTTTTTTTTTGTTTTTTTGCTTTTGGCATTTTATTTGCTTTGCATATTTGATTACAAACAGCAGCTGAACTGAACCGAACGAGAGCAGAGCTGAGCTGAGCTGAGAGCTAAGCTAAACCCAAGCTGAGCAGAGAGTTAAGTTGAGTTTGAGTTGCAAGGTATTTGTAGCTGCCGCACAACACTTATCAAGTGTCAAAGACACAAAAAACTCACTTGTTGGGCTGAGAGGCAACTGAAATGGAGTTGAAAGCAGAGTATGTGGCATGAGGCATGAGGCATGTAGCTGATAGGTATTGCAACGTATGAAAAGATGTGTAAGGTGTCGAGGGGCAGGCAAAGTTGGAGTGCTGGCAGCACATTTCACAGCATTTCTTTTCGTGCCAGCACATTTTTTTTTTTTTATACAGTTCAAAATCTGAAAGCTGTATATGCTGTAAAATATTCTCTAGCTCCTCTCTCTGACTGCATTTGTATGTGTGTGTGTGTGTGCAATAGAGATGTGTGCGTGACACGAAATTTGTGAGAGGTGAGGTGAGAGTGTGAGAGAAGCTGCAAGACGTAAGCGAGGGAAATGGGAAAAGAGATTATGTTAGAGAGAGAAAAGCAAGTATAGAGAAAGAGAGAGAGAGAGAGGGAGATTTATAGAGACTGAGATTTAACGAGAGAGAGAGACTAAGAAAATCTCAAAATAATATAAAAAAATGTTTATGAAAATATTTGAAAATTTTTTTTTTTTTTTTTGCCACACTTGCACTTCGTGCTCACGCTGCCAGCTGCAAGTTGCTTGCATTTTGCACTTTATTTGCAGTATTTGCATGTCAAAGCTTTAGCAAATCATTGAGACGTAAATCATGTGGCGATATTAAAGACCAAAATCGTATAGTTATATCAACGCATCTTTACATCTTTTGCATCATCGTTTGAAGCTGAAACTGAAGTTGAAGTTGCGGCACGAGTAATCGCCATGTGATGTATTTTCTGTAAGCTTGCAAGTGCAACATGCAACATGATGCAGCATGAAGGTGTTGTGGCGAGAGTCGAAATGTAGTGGCAACCCACATGCTACACGCAAAGACAGCAAAACTCTATCATAAATAGCGGCAAGGATAAGAACGAGAACGAGAACGAGCGTGAGCGTAAGCGTGAGTGAAAGGCTCAGGATGCGAGTCGCGTATCTGCTTTGGACACGTGAAACCATCATCAATCTGCAGCAGAACGACAGTTTTAACGACTTCTTGCGGATTACTTCAAACAAAATAAGCACTTTGTAGTCAAGGGAAATTTTATGTTTGCATCGTTTCCTTTTTTCTTTTTGCTTTTGCTTTTGGTTTTCCTTTCGTTTGGTTTATTAATTTACAAAGATTTTCAGCTGAAAATGCAAACATAAAAATCAAATATTTATTTAAAGAAAACTTTGCAAAAAAATATTCGGTAAGAAATGTGTTAAAAATTATAAAAAAAAAATAATAATTCAGGCTGCTGAATATAATAATAATAAGAACTTTTTTTTTATTTTTTTTTATTTATTTATTACAATATTATATTATATTATTATTATTTTATACTCTCATTATAAGATTTCCAGTCAGTAAGTACCAGGCGAACAGAGATTAGCAGGCAATAATTCCTATAAATAAATATTTAAATAATGCAGCTTAAAAGTATGCTATACAATTTTTAAATTATTATTTTTTTCTCTATGAAAAATCAACAAGTGCTGCAGCTTGCTCTTAGATACTGTTCACCTTGTATTTTATATTTGTATTTTATTTCGTCTCTGATAAGATCGTCCGCCGTAAGGAAAATTTAAATTTTTATTCCTTTAAATTAAACCGAAATTGTATTTTTTTTTTCGACTATAAATATTTAAATAATAAAAATAAAAATATAAAAAATTAAACATACTTTTCAAGTTTTATATTCAATCAAAATTTATTTATTTCTTTCTATGTTTTAAAATATATTTTTATTTATATATAAATTTTATATTTTTATTTATATTATATTATTTTACTACAATTATAAATTAATATTTATTTTTTTTTTATGAATTTAAATTTCAAAAATATTTGTACAATCAATATAAATTTCTTTTTATTTTTTCTAATTAATTTCAAAATAATTTTAATTTTATTATTATATTAATTAAATAATATTTTGACATATTTAATATATAATTTAATACTAAAATTATTTTCGAAATTATAAAAATAAAAAGAAATTATATTGATTGTACAAATATTTTTGAAATTTAAATTCATAAAAAAAAAATAAATACAATTTATAATTTTAATAAAAAATATAATATAAATAAAACTATAAAATTTATATATAAATAAAAATATATTTTAAAACATAGAAAGAAATAAATAAATTTTGATTGAATATAAAACTTGAAAAGTATGTTTAATTTTTTATATTTTTATTTTTATTATTTAAATATTTATAGTCGAAAAAAAAAATACAATTTCGGTTTAATTTAAAGGAATAAAAATTTAAATTTTCCTTACGGCGGACGATCTTATCAGAGACGAAATAAAATACAAATATAAAATACAAGGTGAACAGTATCTAAGAGCAAGCTGCAGCACTTGTTGATTTTCATAGAGAAAAAAATAATAATTTAAAAATTGTATAGCATACTTTTAGGCTGCGTTATTTAAATATTTATTTATAGGAATTATTGCTTGCTAATCTGTGTTCGCCTGGTACTTACTGACTGGAAATAATATTCAAAATTAATGAGAGTATAAAAAATAATAATAAAATAAATAAAAAAATAAAAAATAAATAAAATTATATATTCAGCAGCCTGAATTATTTTTTTTTTAATAATTTTTAACACATTTCTTACCGAATATTTTTTACAAAGTTTTCTTTAAATAAATTTTTGATTTTTATGTTTGCATTTTCAGCTGAAAATCTTTGTAGATTAATCTTTACGATTCAACTTAACGTCGTACTTTTTGGCCACAATCAATTTGTGCAACATCATTTAAGGCAAATGCAGGTGTTCACAGGCAGCCAGCCAGCCAAGTGGCAAGTGGCAAGTGCTTTTGCTTCGACTTCTGCTTGTGCCTTGCAAAATGCATATATAAAAAATTTATGTTTGACTTTTGCATATGTGCTGCCATCATTTTTTTTTTTTTTGCCATTTATTTTTTTTTTTTTTTGGGTCTTTTGTTAACGTTTGCACTTTGCGCGCTATTTGCCAGGAAGTTTTGTGGTGCAAAAGTTTTATCCAAATGCAGCAAATAACCAAAAAGCCAAATGTCGTCGACGTAGACAGCAGTCACGGGTTCAAGCCTGGTCCAAAAGGGCCATCAACAGCAGCAGCAGTAGCAGCAGAAACCAAACGAAAGGAAAACCAAAAGCAAAAGCAAAAAGAAAAAAGGAAACGATGCAAACATAAAATTTCCCTTGACTACAAAGTGCTTATTTTGTTTGAAGTAATCCGCAAGAAGTCGTTAAAACTGTCGTTCTGCTGCAGATTGATGATGGTTTCACGTGTCCAAAGCAGATACGCGACTCGCATCCTGAGCCTTTCACTCACGCTTACGCTCGTTCATATCCTTGCCGCTATTTATGATAGAGTTTTGCTGTCTTTACGTGTAGCATGTGGGTTGCCACTACATTTCGACTCTCGCCACAACACCTTCATGCTGCATCATGTTGCATGTTGCACTTGCAAGCTTACAGAAAATACATCACATGGCGATTACCGTGCTGCAACTTCAACTTCAGTTTCAGCTTCAACGATGATGCAAAAGATGTAAAGATGCGTTGATATAACTATAAGATTTTGGTCTTTAATATCGCCACATGATTTACGTCTCAATGATTTGCTAAAGCTTTGACATGCAAATACTGCAAATAAAGTGCAAAATGCAAGCAACTTGCAGCTGGCAGCGTGAGCACGAAGTGCAAGTGTGGCAAAAAAAAAAAAAAAAATTTTCAAATATTTTCATAAACATTTTTTTATATTATTTTGAGATTTTCTTAGTCTCTCTCTCTCGTTAAATCTCAGTCTCTATAAATCTCCCTCTCTCTCTCTCTCAATCTCTATACTTGCTTTTCTCTCTCTAACATAATCTCTTTTCCCATTTCCCTCGCTTACGTCTTGCAGCTTCTCTCACACTCTCACCTCACCACACACAAATTTCGTGTCACGCACACATCTCTAATGCACACACACACACACATACAAATGCAGTCAGAGAGAGGAGCTAGAGAATATTTTGCAGCATATACAGCTTTCAGATTTTGAACTGTATAAAAAAAAAAAAATGTGCTGGCACGAAAAGAAATGCTGTGAAATGTGCTGCCAGCACTCCAACTTTGCATGCCCCTCGACACCTTACACATCTTTTCATACGTTGCAATACCTATCAGCTACATGCCTCATGCCTCATGCCACATACTCTGCTTTCAACTCCATTTCAGTTGCCTCTCAGCCCAACAAGTGAGTTTTTTGTGTCTTTGACACTTGATAAGTGTTGTGCGGCAGCTACAAATACCTTGCAACTCAAACTCAACTTAACTCTCTGCTCAGCTTGGGTTTAGCTTAGCTCTCAGCTCAGCTCAGCTCTGCTCTGCTTCGGTTCAGTTCAGCTGCTGTTTGTAATCAAATATGCAAAGCAAATAAAATGCCAAAAGCAAAAAAACAAAAAAAAAAAAAACAAATAAAAGTGCAAAAAAAAAAGAAGTAAAAATCGTAAGAAAAATGAAGGAAAAGGAGAAAAATTTGTGTATGTCACGTGGGCGCCGTGCAAAAACAACAACAGCAGCAGCAGCAGCAGTAGCAGCAGCAGCAGCCAGCAATGAGAAGAAGTCTAAGAAGAAAAAGCAAGCAAATTGTGAATCAAATGGCGAGGATTATTGTTATTGCCAATAAAAGGTCAACAATTTTTTTACATGTGTTCAAATTGAGGCTCCCCTAGCACCTGCAGCTGCCGGCTGGCAACTAAACAAAAATTAACATAAAATAAAAGTTTGTTATAGAAGCGTGAAATCGTTATGTGTTTCCCTTTCATAGCCAAATTATATTTAGTTTACTGCAAAAGTAATTCAATTTTCTATTGCCATCTCTTTCTTATACACACACTCAGACACATACAGACATAGTGTGTAGCTGTTATAGTAAATGTGCGACACGTGCAATCAATGATAAACACTGCTGTGCAGCGCCACTGCTCACGTGACTTGCACAGCTTAAGGCCTAATGCAAATGAGAGCGATAAGTGAGCCACATACACACACACACCTTGGCCTTCAAGTGTTATATATATATATATGCTAGAGATTTACTTGACCCAAACAAACAATTACAAGTGTTCGATAAAACATAAGTACATGTAATTCAGACAAATGTCAAATAACACTTAAATCTGTGGCATAATTACAAACAGTTGTATTACCATTGCTGCTACGAATATTACTTAATACTAAGCTTAAACAATAAACAAGTTTATCAAATAATGCTGCAAAAGTTTATATTATAATTTCAAACTAATTTCAAATCTATTAACACCAGCAGCAGCTTAACAGCTTGCTGTTCAACTTTTAGTCTAGACACAAACCAAAGCAGTATGTCAGCCAGTTCAACTGCTTTGAACTGCTTGCTGCAGTACAGCGAAAACAAACAAGCAGTTCGCCTACACATTTGTCAAGCAGTGCTTTGCACTGCTCTTAAGCAGTTTACAGCACTGTTAATTCTACTACTTACAAGCAGTGCATATTCAAATTTAATGTTCACAACATATTTCTATATATTATATGTATTTTATATATAGAGTTTATGTTTATAAATATTTTTAATATTTATGCATGTTATATCCAATCAATTGAAAATACCCTCAGCGGCTGCTTTAACAATAAGTGATTTAAGACCTTCAGTGACTTCAATGCCAACTTCCTTAATTTGATTAGCTGGCAAAAAGAAGCCAAATCTGCCCTTATCACGTAGCTCAACAGTGCAGGTAAAGGGAATATTCTTAACACCATATGCCCAATCTTTAGCAGCACCAGATACAATATCTATATAAATGTTTTAATAATTTTTTAAAATTTTGCAAAAATATTTTTGAATGCATTTTTACTTACAGTTCAATAAACCGCTTGCACCATAAGTAAATTCTGAACCATATGGCACAACAGCACCATCAGCAAAAGCAGCAGCAATACGCATCATTTGTTCATAATTCACTGGAAATTCTATATTCGAATGTCCATAAGGTAATAATACAAATTGTCCATAGGCATGAAATGCCATATATGCGCGTATATAATCATCATCAAAAGAGTTTATAAACTTTTGTAATGCTAATATCTCTACCTCAGTATTTGCCTGTTCACCGCCAAACCAATGATCGCAAGGCTCATCAATATTCCAACCAGCGCCACCCCAATGATATTCAAAATTTCGATTCATATCGACACCAAAGCAAGGTCCTGTCAAATTTCCATAACCATTAGGACGACGATTCTTACGCCATAAACGTTCCACTTCATGCGTATAAACAAAACCATCAGGATTCATCATTGGCAATATAATCCAATCATATTCCTCTGTCAACCTTTGTATTTCAACATCTGTTGAATTAATTAATTGATTTAATATGAAAGTAACTGTTGCTGAGGATATCCATTCCATGGCATGTATATTTCCTTCAATGACAATTGCTTTATTTCCTTTACGTTTCGATAGTCGTACACTTTTAATGGGTCGACCTTCATAGGAGTAACCTATGATTTGACAATCTAAATAATTATTTGCTACACATTGTGCATCAATCCAATTATAAATTTTATCCAATGGATGATATGTATCCCAATCCATGGCAGCATTTTCATCATATGCAGATTCATTTAATAAACTAAAATAATTGCATGAAAAATTTATAATTTATAATTTATAATTAGATAAAAAAACAAAAACTTACGCCTGTAAATTGTCGATGCTTATCTCATATTGTATATCTAGTAATTTGAGTGTACGCTCAAAGAGATGTTGATAGTCAGGTGCCACAACAATATCAAAGCTACGATTTGCCACAGAAATTTCATGCAGCATATAAACCTGCAAAAAAATTGCCCAAAAAAAAAAAAAAGCAAAAGTCGTTTACAGTTTAGTTCATTAGACCCTGGGGCCAATGCTTGTAGTTGTTGTTGTTGTTGCTTTACTTGTATGCGCTGATGAATTTTTTTGAACTCCTCGAGCTGCTCGTTATCCTTGACAAAAGCTTTATACACTCGAAAGTTATCATAGCGTGTGGCCATTGGTTTCCTTGCCGTTGCCAATGTTGACATCAAGGACAACAATGTTAACACTAACAAAAGTCTCATTCTTTTGCCTCTACATATATGTGTGTATATGTATATGTGTGTGTATGTCTGTGTGTGTTTGTGTGTGACTTTGTATTTCGCGTGTTTGTTTTATAAGTTTTACTCTTTGCACTATTGCAATATTTACTGTACTGTGCAAGCTGCCATTGCACATTGCCTTTTTTATATGAAACACTTGGATTTCTCTTTATCTTTATATCTATCTCTTTCTCTCTCTCTCTATCTGTCTCATGTGTCGATTAGCTTTGAAGTGCATACTCAAAGGCTGACAGTCTAGCAGCTGCAGTTGCAGCAATACAAGTGCCAAAGAACAAGCAATGTTTGCAACGTATGCATCTCTCTCTTTCTCACTCTCTCTCCCTCTCTCTCTCTTACTGTCTCTGTATGTTATCTAATAAGTTATTGATAGCAGCAAACTTTTGATCAATCATCTGTTATTCTTGTGAATTGTGAGCACTCTTTGTATAAGTCTCTGTGTGTGTGTGTGTGTGTGTGTGTGTGTGAATGACTATGAGTGTGACATGTGTCTAGTATGCCACTTTGTTGTCTGTTTGTTCTTATCTCTCTATGCAGCACTTAACCTACCACAAAGCACACGACGGACGTCTAGAATGAGAGAGACAGAGATAGAGAGATAGAGAGACAGGAAGACAGACACATCATCAACAATTGAACTTTGACTAGCAAATGCGCTAATAGCTACAGAGAGTGAGAGAGAGAGAGAGAGAGAGAGAGGAGAGAGAGAGAGAGAGAGAGAGAAAGAGGCAGCTAGAGAGAGAAAGCAATGGCAACATGTTTGAAAAATGATTGGCAGCCAGACGAAAATGAAAATTCTCTTTGGAACGAAGCTTGCATTTTGAATTTTAAGCTGCACTTGACTAAGAAAAAAAAATTTAAAAAATTAAAAATATTATTAAATAATAAATAGTTATGGATTTTATTAAATTCTCAATAATTATTATTGCATAAAAAATTAAAATTTACCAAGTGCTATAAATGTCAATAATAAATCAAGAGAAACAAAAAAAAAAAATAAAAATAATTTAAATATTTTATTTAACTATTTTGTAAAATATTAGAAATATTTTATTTAAATTCTTAAATATAAATGACATAAATTAAAAATTCTTAGAGTGCTATAAATGTCAATAATATAAATAAGAAAAATAAATAAAATAATTTAAATAAATGAAAATAATAAAAATAAATAAAAATTTATTTCTTTTATAAAAAATTTGAAATATTTATAAAAAAATTCCCAAATATAAATTGTATAAAATAAAAATACAAAGAGTGCTATAAATGTCAATAATATAAACCAAAAAAAAAAAATAAAATAATTTAAATATTTTATTTTTTTCTTTTATAAAATATTAGAAATATTTATATCAAAATTGTAAAATTTTAATCTAATAAAAATAAAAATAAAATAAATAAAAATCTATAAAAAGCTATAAATATCAATAATATATATTATTTAAATTTAAATTAAAAAAAATATTTAAATATTTTATTTATCTATTTTTATAAAAAATTAGAAATATTTTTTAAAATTCCCATAAATAAATTGTATAAAATAAAAATCTATAAATGTCAATAATATAAATCAAAAAAAAAAAATTATTTGAATATTTTATTTATCAATTTTATAAAATATTAGAAATATATTAGAAATATTTATATCAAAATTGTAAAATATTAATCTAATAAAATGAAAATCTATAAAGTGCTATAGTAATATAAATTATTTAAATTTAAATTAATAAAATTATTTTGAGCATTTTATTTATATATTTTATAAAAATTAGAAATATTTTTTAAATTTCCCAAATATAAATTATATAATATAAAAGTCTATAAATGTAAATAATATAAACCAAAAAAAAAAAATTTTTTTAAATATTTTATTTATCTATCTCATAAAATATTAGACATTTTTTATTTAAATTCTCAAAAATAAATCTAATAAAATAAAAAATCTATAAAGTGCTGTAAATATCAATGAAAAATTATTTAAATTTAATTTAAAAAAAAAAATTTAATATTTTATTTATATATTTTATAAAATATAAGAAATATTATATGAAAATGCTCAAATATAAATCTAATAAAAAAAAAATCTATGAAATGCTATAAATGTCAATAATATAAATATAGAAATGATTATTCATTGTGAAAATGATAAGTTAAGTTATGCTGCTTAAATGCATTGATTATTGTTTGCAGCACTTTACTTTTACAATTAGATACTTGATGCGATAGCCACAGTATGTCTGCGTGAAGAAGCACTTTTCAAGTGGCAAAAGCTGCACTTGACAAAGTCAATAGTAAACACAACGCCCAATACCTCCCCCCAAAAGAGAAAATAGAAAAAGAAAAGGAGAATAAAAAGTAAAGCAAAGTAAAGTAAAGGAATTTTTGAATTTGAATGCTGACATTGAGTGATACGTTTGTCATTTTTGGACAGTGGGAAAGTGGAAAGTGGAATGTGAATGTGGATATTGAAGTGATGTGTAAGTGGAAGAATGTAAAGTTCACAAATGATTTTTAATTGGGCAACAATTCAATTATCATGTTTGAATTGTTTAAATATTGATTACAATTTAACTGCTGCTGCACATAATGCAATTACAAATAGAAAGTAATGCCAGGAATCATGGTCAGAAAACATATTGATGCCATTTTATATTTTAATTGATTATGCAAATTCATTTAATTGAAGGCTAAACAGCTTTGTCAATATTATACCTATACATATATATATATATATCATTGCTCAGCAGGCATTAAATTGTTTATTTATGTAAGCTCAACAAAATGTAAATGAAAAAAAACATCAACAACAAGTACAAAACAAATGCAATTTTAATATTATATAACAAATGATTTTGACATATTAATTAAGTGTTGCAAAAGTAATAGTAATTAAATTGTAATTTAATTGCATTTTCCCGTGCATTGTTTTTCAATTTGCAAAAAAATTTCAAGCTAAAACTCTGCTTATGCAGCTGCTAATAACAGTTGCTTAACATCATGCAGCTGGTAGCAAAAGATATGTTAATATGCCGGTCTCATTAAAGCAGTGCAACAGTCAGTGAGAGCAGTTAACAGTGAGCGTTGTTGAGCTGAGAGGGCAGCTTAACAGTGAGCGTAATTAACAGTGAGCGCAATGAACTGTAGGCGCCAGCTAACAGCAGGCGCAGTTAACAGCAGGCGCAGCTACCAGCAGGCGCAGCTAACAGCAAGCGCAGCTAACAGCAGGCGCAGCTAACAGCAGGCGCAGCTAACACCAAGCGCAGCTAACAGCAGGCGCAGCTAACAGCAGGCGCAGCTAACAGCAGACGCAGCTAACAGCAGGCGAAGCTAACAGCAGGCGCAGTTAACAGCAGACGCAGCTAACAGCCATTGAGAGTGTGAGTGAAAGAGCGAGAGTATGAGCGCAAAAATGAGCATGAGAGTGAGTGCAAGCGTGAGTGCAAGTGCAAGTGTGAGTGTGTATTAATGTTTGATATTCATAAATGTTAACTCAATGTTGATAAGAAATGCTTTGATTGTAAATTGAAAAAAAAAAATAAATAAATAAATAAAAATAAAAGAAAATATAATAAAATAAAATAAAATTGTTATTTGCAGATGTAAAGTAAAATAAATGTTGTACGCGCCTCGTAAAATGTTTGCTGGTCACTAATTTAGTGCTAAATCTAGAGCTGTAACGTTTTAATGTCTAATTAAGCAACGTAATGATTACAAAAAAAAAAGAAGAAGAGATTCAAGGCATTTGTTAATTAAAAGCAAGCAACAAATATGCCAAAAAATACGCAACATAGAGTCGCGACTTACTGAACTCAACTCAACTGAACTTTGTATTGAAGTGCTGAAGGCTCTAAAAACACGTGCTAAATAAATACGCCAAGTTGTTAAGTACCAGCAGACTGTCTTACTGTCTTACTGTCTCTTTGTCTCTCAGTCTGTTCAACTGTATTTTGCTCTACTGCGAGTTTTGCCGCCTACATTTGATCCCTTGACGCCCTTGACGTATGCGTCGTAAATTTACAAAACGCACCTTACTGTCACTGTCTATGTGTGTGTGTGTGTGTTGTTGTTGTTGCTTGTCTTGTCGTTATTTCTCTTGACGTACATATACTTGTATAAAGAAAATGTATATGTATATATTAAGAGTGCGGCGTCAAAACATTTCCTTTTGTTTATTTTCAGCAAGGAAAATAAATGCGTTTATTGCCGGCAAGTTGATGTCTCATAAAAATGATGTTAATTAGCTTTTTCGAGCATAAAATGTGGTTTTGTTTGCATTTTCCAATACGTTGCATGCGTCAAATTGAAAAAAACACCAGAAAAAAAAAAACAAAAAAATTTGTTTTTTCTCTCTTTCTTTTACAATTTATAACTCATACGCCACGTTGTTGTCCATGCTGTGTATAGCCCCGGCAAAAGTTTTTTGGTCGCCGCATAAATTGACTTTGTTCGTGTTGGCTTTTCGTTCAAGACGCTTCAGGTGCCAGCAATAGCTAAACGTGTGTCTTGCAACTCAAATACGCCAACAACGAAGAGAGAGAGAGAGAGAGAGAGAGAGAGAGAGAGGGAAAGATAGAGGGAAAGAGATACGTTAACTGTCTGAGATGTTTGCGTTTGCCTCCTGCTATGCTGCTGCTGCTGCTGCTACTGCTACTGCCACAAAGGCAAATATTTACTACAAGGCAAGCAACGCAGCCAAGACAGTGTGTGTGAGAGAGAGAGAGAGAGAGAGAGAGAGAGAGAGATAACATACTGGCACTGTGGAGACTGAGGCTGCCTTTGGGGAGACACAACTTTGTGACCCTCGTGTGCATAGTTTCAGGGTTTTGAGGCATATGCGAAAGTTAAGATCGCATCCTTCTGTCACACACACACACATACACACATACATACACTTGGCATGTTTTAAACGGCACAGGAAACTTCATCAAAAGCGCACGCAAACAACAACAACAACAACAATAACTATGAGCACAAAAAATAGTTTGTTCTTTTTACCACATTTATGAAATGTGCACCAAATGCGTGTCTCTCTCTCTCTTTCTCTCTCTCTCTCACTCTGTGTGTTTTTTGTCAACATACAATAACTTTCACTTTGGGGCCTCTCTAAGCGGCTTATAAAACTTAGCCTCCCCCAGAAAAGTGTTGAGCTGGCAACTGAGACTCTCAAACTTTTAACTTTCAAAACTGGCAACTGGCAACTGGCAACCGGCAAGTGGCAACTGGCAACTGCCATTTTTTTGGCAAATATTTGCGCAGATAATGAAAGTAATACAATAGCATATAAGCATCACTCTCATATATGTAGTTTCTAGCTCAGCTCTCTATGTCTATCTCTCTCGCACTTATTCGTCAAGTCTTTCACGTTGCCTGCGTAACACAACAAGTGTTGCTTTTGCTGCTGCTGCTGTTGCCGTGTGGCAAAAGCAGTTAACAAGTTTTGTTGTTGTTGTTGTTGCTGCTGCTTTTTGATTTTAGCAATACAATTCACTTTGCAGCAACAGCAACAGTGTCAGCCATGGCAGCAGCAGCAACAACAGCAGCAGCAACAGTATGAATAACAGCAACAACAACAAGCAGCACGACAGCAACAACAACAACAGCAGCAGCAGCATTGACAGCAAGACAACAACAGCTACAGCAGTAAGGCAGCAGCAACAACAGCAGCAGCAAGAACAACTACAGCAGCAACAACAGTCAGAACAGTAGCAGCAGCACGACAACTACAGCAGCAAGGCAGTCGAACATCAGCAGCAACAACAGCAGCAACAGTATGAATATCAGCAGCAACAACAGCAGCAACAGTATGAATATCAGCAACAACAACAAGCAGCACGACAGCAACAATAACAACAGCAGCAGCAGTATTGACAGCAAGACAACAACAGCTACAGCAGTAAGGCAGCAGCAACAACAGCAGCAGCAAGAACAACTACAGCAGCAACAACAGTCAGAACAGTACCAACAGCACGACAGCAACAACAGCAGCTCGACAGCAGCAACTCAGCAACAACTACAGCAGCAAGATAACAACAACTACGGCAGTAAGGCAGCAGAACATCAGCAGCAGCAGCAGCAAAGAACAGCAGCAGCAACAGCATCAACGGTAATTGACCCTAATGCCGCCATCGCTGCTTTCCTTTAAATCAATACAACAACATTTTTGCCAGCAAAATTCAATTTGCTAACACACACACACACATATACAGCATTGTCTCACTCCACACTAACACACACACACACACACATATACACTAATACAAGCACACATGCCTAAATGTCAAAAAGGCACGTTTCAGTGTTTTGGGATTTTGTTTTTGCATGTCATGTGCCGCCAACTTTGAACTCACAGCAGCCAGCTCTTCATTTGTCTCTTCTTCCTCTCTCTTCTCTTTTTTTTTTGCTGCTGCTGTTTTTTTTTTTTCTGGTCGTCTGTCGTTGTTTAGTAGCAACTACGTGACTATCATCAAACATTTACTTTTTGCAATAAATGTCAGTTGAGTTGGCCAAATAAAAGTAATAACCATAACAATAAAATGAAACTCGTCAGTCTCAGCTTCCTCTCTCTCTCTCTCTCTCTCTCTCTCTTTCTCCAACTCACTCTCACACTGCCGCTTAAACTCATAAAAAAATTATGCCATTTCTATTTAATAAGACGCACTCAAATATCACCTGTAACAATTGCAACGAACTAGCAAATTAATCTCTAGCCATAAAAATGATTAAAAAATTTTTATTTTGCTGGCAAAAAAAAAACAAAAAGTTTTCAAAGCAATTTCACTAGCATAAAAAATAAAGCAGTAAAGACTTTTAAATGTTATTGAATACGGCAACAAACTTAAAATTGAAAGCTCTGTGTAAAGCTCTTCGAAAATAAATGAGCTTACTCTAAGCCAGCGCTGAGTGTATATTAATTTTGGTATATTAACTTGAAGAGAAACTAACAGCAATCAAAATATTTATGAATTGTTTTTACGGCTGCGACCAAAAAAATAAAATACAAAAAATTTAAGAGCCAATATTGTCGAAATTAATAGATTTCCAGTCAGAAATATCAGGCGAGCAGCAGCAGCAATTCTTACAAATTGTCTCCATACAAAAATAAACATCGCAGCCTAAAAGTATGCTATAGAATTTTGAAATTATTATTTTCCTTATGCAAATCACGAATTGCTGCTGCAGCTTGCTGCTAGATTCTGTTCATCTGATATTTTCAGACAGAGATTCTATTGTTTTTTACTATTTTCGACTCTGACATGTTCGTCAGCCGTAACGAAAATTTAAATTTTTTCCCATAAATAAAACTCAATTTTTTTTTGATTATAAATATAAAAATATAAAAAATATAAAAAATAAATATATAAATAAAAAATAAAAATATTAAAGCTAACATAATGAAACTTCGTAAACATACTCGCTATGCCCATACGCTATATATAAGTCGAAATTAGCCGGATCGGGCTAGTATATCATATAGCTGCCATAGCAACGATCGACCAATAATTGTGTTTTTTCTTTGCTTTTTTAAGCTATGCAGCTGAAACTTACAAAATTTGTGCTTAGTGACGATTTAGACGTCTCATATAAATAAGAAGACAATATCATATAGCAATCGCCGAAAAATTCAGTTTTTATATGAAAATTTGTTCTTTTTCCACTACAGATTGTAAATAGATCGCTAGTCTATAGTAAATCTCCATAGATCTCTAATCTGCAGTCAATCTCTACTCTCTAACTATTGCCTCATCTATTCATTGACAGTTCCCCCTGCTTGCACTAAAATGTTTACTAATTAATTATTTTAGTGTTAGTAGCTTAATACAGAAAAATGCAAACATTGATTATAGCTTTAAGCTCTATTTGAAATTTATAGCTAAACTAAGCTAAGCACTGCACATGCTATACTATAGCATGTAGAATGCAGCATATATCTTGTATCTTTTGCACGTTCAACTCATGTCATTTAACCATTAGCCGTTTAGTGTTATCCAATTCAATTATAACAATTTGTAGTTTTATGCCAGACAAGTTCATACACACACACATGTAGACATGTAGACATGTATACCCATGAGATTTTTGGCAGCCACAAATCGATTTGAATACGAGCATCATCATCATCATCATCATCATCGATAGTATGTGTGTGGCATGCCTCATGCATAACATGGCCATATTCAGCTTTTGAAAAATATTGCACATATCTCTATATAGACGCAACTTTTCACTAGCTCTCATACTCTATCTCTCTCTTTCACTCTCTATCTCTCACTTACTACTGTCCAACGCTTTATACGCTGCTGTGTATTCTTCACTTGCTGCATTGTTTCAGTGCAATCGTCTGTGGCTAATCTGCTGCTATTTGCTCTGCTCTTGCTCTATAGGTGAGAAGAGTAGAAGAAGAAGAAGAAGCATAGACAAAGAGCAAGAGAGAGTGAGAGAGAGAGAGATGTATAGGTGTGTTAGCTTGTCTGGGCCAGCGCATTCAGACATTGCCCCATAAATTAGGCAAAACTTCACAGCCATGGCTAAGTGCTACGATATAGGGGCGCAACTACTGCTACACTCTTGCTCCAACAGTTACTGCTGCTACTGCTGCTGCTGCTGCTACTGCTGCTGCTTGTGCTGCTGCTTGTGCTGCTGCTGCTGCTGCTGCTTTGTCTCGTATAGCGTCGCGTTGCGTCTCCCATTGTGTTTTTGGCAAGATTTATATTTGGTTTCGCACTTTCAGCATAGCTTCACTGTAAAATGCCAATGCACGTTTTACATCTATGCAATTTCTATTTCTATTTCTATTTCAATTTCTATTCGAATTTGAACTGAACTTTTGTTAGACTTTTGAATTCATTTATTGAAATTAAAAACTTTGAACATAAAAATGCACACATAAATTTTTATTACAAATTGAATATTTCACATGTTAATAATAGATATTTTTGCTATCTATTATTGAGAAAATATTTTATATATATATATAGAAAAACTCTTAGCTCAGCATATAAAATTTATATTTGAATTTTTTCTAACTAAAGAAATTAAATATTTGCTTAGCAAAAATTTAAAGTTAAAGTTATTACAAAATTTGCTTGCATTTTTTTTCCCCTCTGTGAATATTGCAATTAGTATGCTGCTGCTGCTTGTTGTTGTTGTTGTTTCATCAGTTTATTGTATAGCCAAAAACTCAATTATCACATATACTGAGCAAAAGGAAAAATTCTATGCTTCAACTGCACAAATTAATTTGTGACGAGACATGACAAGATGAGACGAGCAGAGACTTGTAGTTAGACATGCTGAGAGACTGTTAGCTGACACTCCTTTTTTTTTTTGCATGGTTTCTCTTTGTGTCGGCTTCTTCTGCCTGTTTCAGTTTATGTTTGGCCAAATGTTAATTAAAAAGACCAGCAAAATGTGCCAGATTTTAGCTGATGTGCCGTCAACCTGAAGCGACTGTTGACTATGTTGAGTGAAAGAGCGAAAGAGAGAATATAAGTTCTTTCTATTATTTTACTTCCCTGACCATTTGCTGTTTTTAGATAATACAAAAAAAAAAAAAAAAGAAAATAGCAGCAAGTTCAAAGCAATGCCACTGCTGTCCAGCTTATGGCGCTTAAATAGGCCGCATATACGAACATGCAGCAGCCACAGAGCAGCAGCAGCAGCAGTCTACGCCTCAGCCGCTAGCAATCAGTAAGCCGGCGAGCAAGCAGATAGTTCATATTTCTCGAAATTACCCACATGCCACATGCCACACAGTATCTGCATCTCTCTCTCTCTCTCTCTTGCTCTCTACATACAGGCAGCATAAGCTAACAAAAAAAAAAAAAAAAAATTGGCTAAAAAAATATTAGAAGAAAAAAAAATCGTAGCGCAGACTAGAAAATATCCTGCAAATAAATTACAACAAATTTTTTATAAATATTTAAAAAATAAAAAAAAAATTATTAAATAAAAAATTCAATTGCCTAACAGTTTTGCATTGTTTTTTTTTTTCCAGCAGCAATTGAAATTGTCAAGTGGCAAAAAAAAAAAAAATTTTTTTTTTCAAGTAGCAAAATTTTCGTTAGTATCTAAAGTGCTGAGACTCTGTATCTATGACAAGGACATAATTTTGTGTGCTCACAGTGCCAGAGAGATAGAGATAGAGAGAGAGAGTGAGAGAGAGAGATGGTTGCAGGCTATAGCTACATATATGTATAGCCCACAGTTTTCTCTGTATTTTTTTTTTCTTTTCCTCTTTACGAATTTTTTTTTTTTTTTTTTTGTTGTTTTTTGTCATTTGTGCTTTCAATTGCTGTACTGCATGC
Organism: Zaprionus obscuricornis; assembly: GCA_037044475.1. NCBI lineage: Eukaryota > Metazoa > Arthropoda > Insecta > Diptera > Drosophilidae > Zaprionus > Zaprionus obscuricornis. The sequence goes on along the minus strand of JBAMBR010003014.1, from coordinate 50,355 downwards.
ACACCTGCAGACACATATACAAAAGCACTAACACACACACACACACACTTTTAATTACACTGCACATTTGCACTTCAACTGCAGGCCAAGCAGCTTGACAGCAGCTGATGGGCAAAAGGCGTAGGCATAAGTTCAGTTCCCTCTCTCTCTCTCTCTATGTCTCTCTCTCTCTCTGTGTGTGTGTGTAAGTTTTGGCTGTAGGCGTGGCAGGCTAACATTCATGCCACGTTGCACAAATACAAAAAACCGCATACAAGGCAAAAAGAGTGCAAAAAATATGCCACATTCTCATACGCATCCTTGTGCAACGTATCCAAACGCAGTTAAAGTGTGTGAAAGAGCGAGATAGTAAGTGTAAGACAGATACAGAGAAATAGAGAGAGACAAACACCTCAACCTTGAGCTTTTGCGTGCAAAATTTTTGATTTTTTATCCCAAGAGAGAAAGAGAGAGAGAGAGAAAAGAGACAGACAAACAGAGAGAAAAATGGTTTTTCAGCTAAAGCTTAAAGTAAGTCGCAACTGTTGCCGGAAATATTTAAATACGCAACAACAACAACAACAGAAAAAAAAAATAAAGCAATTTGTTTGACTGAGCGACTTAATGCCCGCACCTGCGACTCGCTTTAAATTCATTTTCTTTTTTTTTTATGATACCCTGTAAATAGGCAAGTGCTGCTAATGGGGCTGCATGGCACAAGCAGCTGAAAAAAAAAAAAAAAAATTAATATATAATTTATAGAAAATTATTTGCTGTAGATGGTCGCCACATGTTGCCACATATTGTCCATGCAGCCATAGGGTATTGACTAGTCGATCACTTTGTCATATGCCGCTGCTCGTTTGCTTTATTTTTCTTCAGTATTTTTATTTAACTTATATTTTATTTCACATTCTTTATTTTTTTTTTATTTTTTTTTTAGCTGTCCGGCGGGCAAACTGTTCAACTGTCCAACTGTCCGATGGTCCAAGTGTTCGCTCTGCGCATTTTTCTTAATTTTCAACGCTTTATTTTGATGAGATCTCATTTATTTTCATTGCTCTGGCTCGTTGCTCGCTGCTACCGCTGCTGCTTGCTGTTGTTCATGTATTATTTAAATGAATTGAACGAAGGACGAAAATAAAAAATAAAAAAAATAAAAAAATATAAAATAAAAAAATTAAAAAAAAAAAAAAAAACCTGTGCAAATGCAACATTTTCGCAGCTGCTAAACTTAACTCAATTTAATGAAAAATTTTTTTTATTATTATTAATTAATGGCTCACACACACACACACATACATGCAGAGCAGCTTCAAGCTGTTTTTGTTCAACAGTGAAAAAAAAACAAAGACTTCACAATAATACCTGCGAATTATCTGATGGCTTAACAAACACTTGTCACAAGCCACAAGCCACAGGCATAAAAATTTACTAAAATCTCAATGCGCATTAACTCATATATCTGTCTCTCTCTCTCTCTCTCTGTGTGTGTGTTTGTGCTATTGTTTGCAGACACAGACTTAAATCAAAGTGTTAATTAAATCAAATATTTCGCATACGCCGCATAAGCCAAACAATTGGCAGCCATTTTCATTTTGTGGCTAATAAAAAAACATACGAATTAATTATGATTTACGCGCTCAGCACAAAAAAACAAAAATACAGAAAAAACAACAACAAGAACAACAATAAAGCGCAAGCATACCGCAAAATATTTGCATTGTTTTTATGCGTTTCTATGAACAAAAGAACAAAATACAATAAAAAAAAAATCAATTTTTTTTTTGCATTTATTATAAATGAAAAATAAAGCTGCAAGTAAACGTTAACGTAAGCGAGAAAGAGAAAGAGTAAGAGAAAGAGTAAGAGAAACAAACCAAAATCAATGTTGAATTTTATTTGATTTTTTTCTGTTTTTTTTTTTTTTTTGCTTTTGTTTTTTGTTTTGTTTTCCTGACGGTTCTTTGAATTTTTATTCATGCAACACAAATTCGCAATTATTTTGCCATTCAATGTGCAAGCTTAACCTTACCTTCTATATATATATTTCTATATGTATTTGTGTGTTGTTGTTGTTGTATTTGTATCTGCTTCAAGTTATGTTACAGTTTCTGCAGTTGCCAAAACACAATGCATGGCACTGATTACAATGCTTGTTGCGATAGTTGTGCTTCACTGCCATACGCTCGATATGCGTGCAACAATAACTTTATGTAGCACAGCAAATATGCAACAACAACTATTTGTAAGCAGCGGCAACAACAGAATAACAGCAGAATAATAGTAACAGCTGCAGTCAAGGTATGCCTGACTCTACAAATACTTGGTAATCGGCAAATGGCAGAGAGGCAGAGAGAGAGAGAGAGACTGGAAGAGTGTGACAGAATGGGGGAGAAAGAAGAGATTAAAATCAAGAAGAGAAACACACAAAGAGAGAGAGAGAGGAACAGAAAGAGCGAGAGAAAGATAGAGAGAGAGAGAGACAGGGAGAGAGAGAGACAGGGGGAGAGAGAGAGAGAGTGTGATACCCAAACAGGAAGAGAGATAAAGACAGGGACAGAAAATGTTACAGAAAGGGAGAGAAGAGAGAGACAAAGACAGAGAAAGAGAGGGAGAGAGTGAGAGAGAGAGAGAGAGAGAGAGAGAGAGGAGAGAGGGAGAGGGAGAGAGTGAGAGACAGAGAGAGAGAGAAGGAGGGAGAGAGAGAGAGAGAGAGAGAGAGAGAGAGAGTGAGAGAGAGACAGTGAGAGAGAGACAGAGAGAGAGAGATAGAGTGAGACACAGCGAACGAGACCGAGCCAGAGAGAGACAAAGACAGAATGAGAGACAGGATACCCAGACAGGAAGAGAGAGTGAGAAAGAGAGAGGGAGAGAATGAGAGAGATAGAGAGAAGGAAAGATATAGAGAGAGAAAGAGAGAGGCATAGACAGAGACAAAGACAGGGACAGATAATGATACAGAAAGGAAGAGGAGAGAGACACAAATACAGAGATAGAGAGAGAGAGGGAGAGAGAGACAGAGAGAAACAAGGACAGAGAAAGAGAGAGAGAAATCTTAACAATTCATAGTTGCTGTCTCTCTCTCTCTCACTCTCTTTCTCACTCTCACACTTAGCTGCAAATAGCTAATATACAAACTATATAAACTCAACTATATAAATATCTGTAACTCCAATATACATTTTGCATAATCTAGCTTTTCATACATACATACATATGTATATATATATGCAGGGTATTATAAAGAAGGGTAAAGAAAAGTAGTAAAAAAAAGGAGAGTAAAAAAAGAAAACAAGAAGAAAAGCAAAAAAAAAAAAAAACACACATCTTCATCTCTGAGTGAGCTGGCAGCTAGTCAACCTTTGACTTTTTGGCTTGGTTTTGGCATCGCATGGCATGGCATGGCATGGCTTGCCGTGGCTTGACTTTTGCCGTGGCTTGAGTTGCCGTGGCTTGGCTAGACTTGGGATGGCTTCGCTTGCCGTTGGTGCATTAGTAAATTGAAAGCAAAGTACGCTGCCATTATGTATACGACGAGTTACAATAACAACAACAGCAACAACAGCAGCAACAGCAGCAGCAGCAACAACAGCAGCAACAGGATGAACAACAACAATTTGTATGCGTATATTCAAGACACTAACATAAATACAAGATATACACACAGACACAGATACAGACATAGACATACACACACACATACACACATATACAAACTTATACGCATATGTCTAAAATAACTATGTGCGTATCTGTTGCCTAGACATCAATTTAAGTAAACGAGTTGTAGAAGCTTTTCAGCTCACCATTTGCCATTCTCGTTACTTCATTCAACATTCAATCAAATCAAGCAGCAACAACAGCAACAGCAGCAGTAAGTCTTGAATGCCACTTGAACTTTAGCATTTACCTTAGAAAAATCATTTGAGCTTAATGATGTGCTCATTGACCGCATTTTCAGCTTGTAAATATCTTTAGTAATAGTAAAAGTTCAAATCGTCAAAAAATTTCATCAATGTCTCTATGTGTGAACTACAAGCATATGCTATATATCTCTCTCTCTCTCTTACTCTTACTCTCTCCATCTCTCTCTCTCTCTCTCTCTCTTACTTGCTTGCTGCCTTCGTCTAGAACTTTGCTTTGAATTAATTACCAATCGCTTGTCGTCGTTTTGTTTGTCGTATATAAATTTATAAAACTTGCCAGTTTGCACTTTTTCAAAAGTTTTTGTTTGGCCCAAAAAAAAAAAAAAAAAAAATTCTTTGGGCCATATTTAATCAAGTGTGCATAATGTGCTTTTGGCCAACAAAAAAAAAAAAAAAAAAAAGTGTAGCCCAACTGTCAAACTTAACACTTTGCTATTAAAAATGAATGGTAATAAAATAAAATAAAATAAAAACAACAACAAAAAAAAACAGCTAAAAAATAAAGTAAGAAGCGCAAAAAAAAAGGAGAACAACAAGCAAGAAAAAGGCACAACGGAAATTAATCAAGCGTGAAAAAGCGTTTGCTAAGAATTTTTGCATCGTCATTTGTTTTTTTTTTTTTTCTTACTCTCTCTCACTGTCTCTCTCTCTCTCTCTCTCTCTCTCGCTCTGCGTATAGCTGTCTATCTGTCTGAGCTTTTAAGCATTTTCTATTCTTATTTTCATTTTCATTGCCATTTTGCTGCTGTTTGAAAATTGTTTGCTTGTTACTGACAATTAGGCGCACGAGTCAGCAGAAAACAAAAAAAAACAAGAAACAACGCAAGAAAATGTTTGTAAAATTCAATAGAAAAAGAAGAGGGAGAAGAATACGAAGCAGAAGAAAATGCAAAAAAAAAAAAAAATAAAAAGTTTAAATGAACAAGTCGCGATCTCCCATTGCGTTGCTAAGCTTACACAGTGAGCTAGAAGAGAACAAAGAGAGAGCAAGCGAAAGAGAGAGAGAGAACATAAAGTAAATTGCAAAATTTTACAAGAATTACAAACGCATGGAGAGCGGAAGCCCGGGGGATGGTCACTATTTTTTTTTGTGCTAGCATTTTATGTAATATTGGTTTTATGCACTTTAGATAGAAGCTTAAATTTGCTTGAAAATCTATATAAAACTCACACACAAACACACACACACACACACATACACAAAGAAGTTGAGAAATACTATATAGTATATGAAAGTGCGCATAGAATAAAGGCAACAAGTTGGCAAAGCCTGCTGTTCAATTACTAAGAAAACTGTTCAATTCCAGACAATTTCGTAGTTAGGAAATGAAATTGTCAAGCATAAAATTATACTGAATGTGAGAGACACAACAACAACAACAACAACAACAAAAAAGGGTCAAAGCAGCAAGCACATTCAAGTAAAAGGCCTGCTGCGTAGACAGAGAGAGAGAGAGATAGACAGTTTAGGAAGTGAAGCAGCAGTTATTTCAGTTATTTTTGGCAGCTTAACAGCAAACAATAAAGCCAACTTATGGCCAATGACAGCTGACATTTTGTTATACAAAAAACCAAAGCTTTTTCAGCTTGCCAATTCATAAGCATTTTCTATGCCCTAAAAAAAAACTAAAGAGAAGTTTATATAGTTCTCAGCAATGACAAAAAATATTTTGTAATTTGATTAAAAAAAAAAAAAAAAAATTGTGTTGATTTTATAGCTGCTGCTGTCATTATTATTATTATTATTATTCTTGTTGTTGCTGTTGTTGTCTTTAGTTTTTTATGTATAGTAGTTTGACGTGTGCGCGTTTCTAACAGTAAAACTGTAAAAAGCTTTCAATTTTGCAGGCAATCAAGTCTGAAATGAAGTGCCTGAAATTTAACATAATTTGCAATGTGATTTTGTAGCAATTTGCGTTGATGTTGATGTGGCAAAAAAAAAAGGCAAACGTTGCATGACCACAAAAAAAAAATGAAAAGAAAATAAAACAGCAAGAGAGAGAGACAAAGAGAGAGCGAGCGGCAGAGAGAGAGAGAAAAAACTTACGACAAGAAACTAATAATAAAAATGTTAAAATAAATCTTTTTGGCTTTTTGCTTTTTTCTTTTTTTTTTACTGGCTTTTCTTCACGTTATTCTTCAAGTTGTTGTTGTTGTTGTTGTTGCTGAAGTGAAGTTTCAATTTCTTGCTCTGGCATGCCCACACGACTCTCTCTCTGTCTCTGTCTCTATCTCTCACACACACATACAGTACAGTCTTTGTTGTGCATCTCTTTCTGCGGGTTATAAAGCAGCTCAGATTTATGCTTTGACTGTGTGTGTGCATCAGGCGCTGTTTCTATTGTATCTTGAATATGAAAAACCCCTCTTATATTTTATGCGCATAATGGCCAACTACAACAACAACAACAAAACTAAACAACAACAATAACAGCAACAACAACATGCAAGAGCAACTACAGTAGCAAAACTCATAAAAAGGCAAAAGCAAAAATGTTTGTTGTGAGTGCTTTTTGGCTGCTTTGGGTTTTCTTTTCTTTCTGTTGTTTCTCTCACACACGCACACACACACACACACATATACAGCTAACTGACGTCTGTGATGTTGTGTAGCCTGAGGATGTTTTTCTTATTTTCATGTTATTTACACAAAATTGCGCTCGGGGTCACTTCTCCGGTAGCTGTAGCTGTCATTGAAGGTGTTAAAGTTCAAATTGTGGCGTTTTTATGTGTTCGTCGTTGTCTTCTTTACAAACACTTCATCTCTCACACTATCTTTGTCAGCTCTTTTGCTCTGCATGTGTCATGATTACTAAGCACAAAGAAAAAAAAAAAAAAAAAAATTTTCCGACTTATTTTACTTTTTTTTTAGTCTATGCAAAATAGTTTTTTTTTTGTATGTTTTTTTTTTGGTAGCAGTAAAAAATGTATGCAGCTGACAGCAAGCTTAAAGTTCTACAAACAGACAAAGCAAAAGAGAGACAGAGAAAGAGAGAGTGTAAGAAGGAGTAGGATAAGTACATGTACGTAGGATTATGCTCAATACATGTTATTAAACTGTTGGCTTTCATATAGAAGAAAAAAAAAACCGCAAAATCAATGCTGCCAGCCATCAATTTCTATTTCTATTTCAACAAAACTATTGCACAAAATGCACAAAAACTCAACGTAACGTAACGTAACTCAACATAGCTCAAAATCAAACTCAAAGTCAGCAAAAACCGGTAAACATGGCACGGTAAACTGCACACACGTCCATTAAAGTTTGCGGTTCTTGGATTTATCGAATATTATACTGCTACGTACACACATACAGACTTACATACATAGAACTGTAAAACCAGTTCAAAGCATTGCAACAAATTCAACAAAATTTTCAAAACTGACAAAAACAGTTTTTTTTTTTCTCCCTTTTCTTTTTTAATACCATGTAAGCGGTAAATAGGATAAAACGGGTAGAATTGCGCTTACAACAGAGCTTGAAAAGAAAGTTCAAAAACATTAAAAGCTTATAATATTAATTTCATTATTTTCAGCATACATTTCAATTACGTATACGTAATAAATGATTTTTTTTTTAAATTTTAAAATAAATGAAATAAAAAATGATAATACAATAATTTTATTATACATAGCAACTATTAAATTTACGTATATTTTTTAAATTAAAAATAAAATAAATAGATAGGAGCTTAAAATACTTAATAAAATTATAATAAATAATGAAAAATTCAATTATAAAAAATATAGAAAAAAATTTAAAAAAAAAATAATAAAAAAATAAAAATTAAAATATTAATTTTATAGCATTTATTGATACTTAACAAAATTAAAATTAATATCAAAAATAAATAAAAAATATTATAATAAAATTAAATTAAATAAAATAAGAGCTTAAAATATTTATGTTTTTATTATTTATACTATTATTATTATTGTATTACGTTTTCTTAATGAAAACTATTATTTTTGAAAATTAAAATAAATAATAATAAACATAAAAAAATAATATAATAATAAAATTAAATAAATTTTTTTAAATATTTATATTATTATTATTTATATTATTATTATTATTATTATTATTGTATCACGTATACTTAATAAAAATTATAATTTTTGAAAATTAAAATAAATAAGAAAAATAAATAATAATAAACATAAAAAAAATAATTTAATAATAAGATTAAATAAATTCAAATAAATTTTTTTAAATATTTATATTATTATTATTATTATTTATACTATTATTTTTGTATCACGCTTACTTAATAAAAATTATTAATTTTAAAAATTAAAATAAATAATAAAAATAAATAATATTTAAAATAAATAAAAAAATAATATAATAATAAAATTAAATTAAATAAAATAAAAGTTTAAAATATTTATATTATTATTATTTATACTATTATTATTATTGTATTACGTATACTTAATGAAAACTATTATTTTTAAAAATTAAAATAAATAAATAAATAATAATAAACATAAAAAATAATATAATAATAAAATTAAATAAATTTTTTTAAATATTTATATTATTATTATTGTATCACGTATACTTAATAAAAATTATTATTTTTAAAAATTAAAATAAATAAGAAAAATAAATAATAATAAACATAAAAAAATAATGTAATAATAAAATTAAATAAATTCAAATAAATTTTTTTAAATATTTATATTATTATTATTATTATTTATACTATAATTTTTGTATCACGCTTACTTAATAAAAATTATTAATTTTAAAAATTAAAATAAATAATAAAAATAATAAAATAAAATTATAAAAAATTTAAAAAGCTTACAGCGTATTTATTTATCAGTCATGACTCCTTGCACTACTGTCAACTTGTTATATTTGCTCAGCTTGCAAGCATCAATAATATGTAAAGCATACTTGCAATCGTTCGGCAGATAACTCTCTCTCTCTCTCGCTCTTTTTCGGTCTCTTTCATAGATACACAGATATATAAATTTATATATATTTATATTACATGTAAAATTATATTAAATTGAAGTTGAGCTACAAGAATCGCATATTAAATGCCAATTAACGTGTCCGGTCATGAAGCTAATTGAATTTATGCACATGAACGCATCAACTTATCCATGCATACAGTATATAGTATATATAGTTATGCATTTATATTTATTATACAATATTTATTTAAACACATTTTCAAGCAGCGCAGCACTAACATAAATTAAAACTGCAAAAAAAAAAAAAAACTACATTGTATAAAATTTCAACATAATATTCAATTATGCAATTTATTGTTAAACAGTTTCACTTTTTTTTTTTATACTTGTTGTTTGTCTGCTGCTGTTGCTTTTACTTCCAAGTGTTTCCCCTACGCATTTTCATTTCTTCTTTTTTTTTTGCACTGATTTAATCAATTCTCAACGTGTCCAACAAGTGAATCCCCCAACACGAATGTCGAACTTCTCGTTTTGCTCTTAGTGCTTCGACAACAGAAGCAGCACGCAAAACTTTGGCAAGTTTCTTTCTACTTTCTTTTTTTTTGTGTTATCGGCTAGGGGAAAGAAGAGTTGGTATAGGGAAGCATTTGGGAAACGGTAGCCTGGCGTTGAAATTTGCCAGTCAAACATGTTTAGACTCTTAGCAGGTTGTAACAGCTCAAGCCTCAAAGCTGTCGCACTGGCAGCAGGCAGCTGCGAAATCTATGGCGCTTGCCTAAGAAAAGCTTCTACTACTAGTTGCTAGCTTAAAGTATCTGGCATAAACACATGTTTTAGGCAAAGCAATTTTTTTTTCTGGCCATATCCAGGGGGAACAGTCACAGCTGAGGTATATGTGAAAGTAAGCGTAGAGTTTAGCTGTTGTTTTGCTAGCATTTTGCAGGGTATCTTTCAGTCAGTGTTGAAGATTTTAAAATAATTTTTTTTTTTTTGTTTCTTTTGCCTATCAATATGTATTTACTTTCAATTTTGGACTAAAAAATCATTTATTACATCCAAAAGCAAAGACCAGAACAGATACCCCAAAACACACACACACACACACACACACACACACAGAGAAGGCACACATATACACAAGCAGCAGCAAACATACGATACCCATGCTCTGGCATTTGCCGCTTATCACTTAGGCAGCATTCGTGTACAATTTTCATTTGCAAAAGAGATTCTCAGAAACTGAAGTAGATGGAGATGCCGGAGATGGAGATGAAGACAATGGCAAAGACAGAAGAACAGAGTAAAAGCAAAAAAAAAAAAAAGACAGAAAGGAAACAGAGAATGCTATGTGAAGAAAGCAGAAAGAAAGCTGGCAAAGCAGATACTATATCCAATGCTTGTGTACAAGAAACGAAACAATGTAAACAAGTGTTGAGGGCGGCACAAAAAAAAAAAAAAAGAAACAACAAGAAGCGAAGAAAAACCAAGCGACTGCAAACAAGGCCAAGATGGAGAAAACGCAAAGAAATTTTCTTGTTAACAAATTGCAAAACATTTGCTTTTGAAGACAAATTACTCGGTGGTAAAACAAATTGCTTTGCAGCTGCTGCTGCTGTTGCTTCGGTTGCTGTCGCTAAAGTTGCCTTTGTTGCCATTGTTATTGTTGTAGCTTTAAGCCAACTGTCCACATTTAAATTTGTTTTTTTTTTTATTTTATTTTATTTTTCTTTTTCATGTGATATATTGAGAGGCGCAATTGATGAACTTGAACTTGAAATGCCAACAACAAAAATAATACTGCTGCCAGCTAAATTTAATATTAAATATTATACTTACGCATCGTTGCGTTGAGATTATGAAATGAAATTTAAGTGGTGTAAGATGACCATGCCCCATACGCGCCTAGCAGGGCATTAAGTGTACTTAAATTGCTTAATTAGCTGACCGGTGAAATGTAGGAAATGGAACTTGAGACCAGCGGCTAATTAAGTCGATTAAGTGCGCTTACTATACATATATATATATATATATATGTATATATCCAGATGTAGATATATATATATTTATAATGCTGCTACAACTTCAATCTGTAGTCTACAGTAATGAGCTTGCAATCAAGAACTTAGCAACAAAGGCATTTTCAAGTACTTCATTGTGCTCAACACACAGACAGCAGCATCTACAACTTTTACTTTTAGCTCTACATCAATTTCATGTTAGCTTTCAGTACAGTTATAGTTAGCCTTCTTTTTTGGGCAATAATTAAAGGTATGGTAATGCTGCTGCCAGTGGCCAGTTTCAGTTGACTGATTACATTGTGCATATGGCAGCTCAACGGTACGTATGAGTAATATGCATTTTGCCATAAAGCGCATGTGAATTGCAACCAATTTATTTGTTAATTTCAACCATGCTGTGTCAAAATTGAGTAATTATTTTTGGAATTGGTCACCCGCAACGGGCATAACATCCCATGCGCCAGCTTCTGGCAATTGCCAAACCGCATTGACAGCAATTCGAGGTAGCTAACTAAGCGTTGCCCTGGCGACACACTGAGCGAATGCCAGACAGTGAGAGACAGAGAGTAAGAGAGAGTAAGCTAAGTGGTTATGGTCATGCACTGTTGCACTGTTGAATCATCAACATTTGCCATCAGCCAACTTTGCAACTTCACAACTCTTGCAACTGGCAGCGTGCTACTGGCAAAATTGCAAATTGCAAATGTCAATAAAACGCAAATTTATATTGAGTTTTTTTTATTTTTATGTTTTTTTTTTTTGTGAGTTTTGTGTGTTGTTTGTATTTTGTATTAAATGCGAAAATATCACAAATTGGTTGCTCGAATCAAAGCCATGGTCGAATTAACACTGTTACATTTACAGTTATTACATGAAAATTCACTTTTTGAAGCATTATGCATTTTTCTTTGAAACTGGCAACTTGCACTTTGATTTTTTACAAAAATAAAAATCACAAAAAAAATGCAAAGAATTCTTGTATAAATTTAAAACTTATATTGATTAGTTATAATTTTTATTTTTTCTTATTTTAATATTTATAGAAAAAATAAAAAATAAAAAAAAAATGGGTTTAATTTAAGCGAAAGAATTTGAATAGATTTTCTGAATGATATACAAGGCAAACAGAATCTAGCAGCAAGCTGCAGCAGAACTTCTTCATATGCATAGAGAAAATAATAATTTAAAATTGTATAGCATACTTTTAGGCAGCGATGTTTAAATGTTTATGAAGGCAATTTATAGGAATTGCTGCTGCTGCTAATTTCAGTTCGCCAGATATTTCTGACTGGAAATCCATTGATTTCGACAACATTGGCTCTGAAATTATTTGCATTTTATTTTTCCGTCTTAAAAATTTCTTAAAAATGTATAAAATAAATAAATAATAATATAAAATTCAAATTTCTTTAAAAAATTTTAAATAAAACAATTAAATTATAAATATATAAATAAATTAATTTATATTATAAATAAAACTTCAAATATTTTTTAAAGATTTTTTCAAAATCACAAAAAAGCAAAAAAAATCAAAAATATGAACAAATAATTGACTCAACGAACAAAATTTATGAACCTCACAGTGACCCAATTTGCTTTTGCTGCTGCTGTTGCCGCTGTTGCTGTTGCTGCTGCTTAAAATGCTTTGCAGCTCATTCAGCTTAATAGAATTGTTCATTTATTTCAGCACAAATAATCCGCAAGCACACAGGCACACACACACACACACAGAGAGACAAAGAGAGAGACATATACACAGAGGTGTGAATATCCTCAGTCACGCAAGCAATGCCGAAACTATCAGCTAAAATCATCTTTCGCATGCCTGAGTCCCCAAAATGCACATAAATTTAACAGCCAAGTGATCTATTGTCTGTCTGTGTGTGTGTGTGGTTGTGATTGTAGAGGTGTGAGTGTAAGGTGTCTGTGCACAGCCGTGTGTAGCATCATTAGGCGTGCTAGTTTCAAAGAGACAAGAGTTGCCCTCAAGTAAACAGAGAGTCATCCATTTAACCAAGAATAGAAGAAGAGAAGAACAGTGGCAGAAAAGAGAGAGAGAAGAAACGACCAACAGAAAACAGACAACAGCCAACAGCCAACAGATTTCGCTATTTACAATAGAGCCAAGTTATGTTGGACTTTAAAGAGTTGCCTCAGTTGGTTGAAAACAAACAGCTGGCACTGTGCTTCCGTCCTTTTTTTTGCACAGTTTCGGGTTGAAGTGGAAAAAGAGTTAAACCTTTGATATACAAAGCATTAATAAGTCAAACCATGGTTGACTGATGGACTGTAGGACTGATTGACTCACTGACTCACTGACTGACTGACTGACTGACTTACTCATTGACTGACTGTAAGAGTTGTTGTTGCTGTTGCTGGCAAGTGCACAGAGAAAAAAATTACATGGCTGAACGCATAACTTGGCCGTTGGCTCTGTGTGCCCTGCATAATAAAGTGAACTCTATGCGAACTGTAAGAACTCTGAACTCTGTAAACTGTGAGCTGCTGCTGTTGCTACTGCTGCTGTTGCTGCTACTGCTGCTGCTTGCTGCTTGCAGCTTTTGCTATCTACAAATACTTGTAGCATCATCACAAGTCTCAATCTACTCGCAATATTCATGCCATGCCATACCATTTCGATATCGTTTGCTTGCCACAAAGCTGCGGTAAACAATGCGGCCGCAATATGCAAATTAGAATATTGGTAAAACGAGCCTTTGGAATTTGCATAATTTTACGTGTTGCCAAAAGTGTTTTGCCGTGTTTTTCTTTTCTATTTTTTTATTTTTCGAGCTCTCAGCTGATTCAAGCGTAGCAGACCCCTAGAAAAAAAGAGGAGAGAAAGAGAAACAGAGAGAGAGAGAGAGAGAGAGAGTTGAGTATGCGAAAGAGTTTATTTGATTATCAAGCTAGTTAGTTGATTTGCCAAGACAAACACACTAACACTCATAGATTCATATTAACACCACATATACTCGAGACACACACACACACATACTCAGACACAGCTACACTAGCAAAATTTATATTCCATGCGCAATGTGCATACATAAATATAATTCCTTTCCATTGGCAACGCCATCGATTTATGCCAAGCACGTGCTACTTGCCAGCTTGGCTTCCTTCTTTGCATCGATGACGCTGACGACGATGTCGCTACTGCTGCTGCTGCTGCTGATGATGCTGATGATGATGTTGCTGCATTGTAGAGTGCTGCTGCAGTGAGTCACGATCTGTACGCTTATTGGCATTTGTTGTACTTTATAAAATCCGCTTAACGCTTTTTACAGCCTTTGGTCGAAACTATAAACGCAATCAAAGTAAAAAGAGAAGAAGAAGAAGAACACATACATCAACATTAAATGTAAGCCACAGAACTATTGTTGCAATTGTTGTTTGTCGCAAAACTGTTGCAAGGATGCACTGCATACTGTAAATCCTTTAAAGAAGACTTTGAGCGCTCGCGCGTGTCTCTATACATGTGTGTGTGTGTGTGTGTGTGTGTGTGTATGTTGAGTACCATTGAAATATCAATTATTATGAGCACATGCAATACATTTTGCAAAAGTTCTGTTAAGTTCTCTGTGAAGCTTTTTGTCAAGTTCTCTCTATGTAGTTCTCCAACCATTTCCCACACACACACACACACACTCACACAATTCACATGAATTGCACAAAAATCAGTCGAGCGTTTAAATGCTGCTTAATTGTGTTGCGTGTTCGAGTGAGATATGCTCGTAAATATAACTCTACTTTCATATATTCACACACATAGAAATACATATATATATATATATATATATAATATATTATATCATACTCTATATACTGTTATTATGCATGTAATGTTATACATTCTGTGTAATGTCAAAATTTAATGCCATAACAAAATTGATGTCTGTGCAATTGTGCGTTGACCTCTGCCTCTTTACATTTCTGCCTCTGTCTCTGTCACTGCCTCTGCTGCTGTTTGTGTGTGAGCTTATTTTGCCACAATTTATAGCATACTTAGTGGGGCAGTCTGCTTAATAACTGCATTAAATAAACTTATTTCGTTATGAATATCACATTAATTATTTATAGACTCCAACAACAACAACAATTTATTTGTATATCAATTCTCGCAAAACGTTTTTCCCAGCCAAATAACAATTTGAAATTTGAAATTTATTTATTTACATTTTCATTATGCTCGATAACACTTGTTGAAAGTGCTCAAATGTTATGCCTAGAGATAAGTAATCAACAATAATCAACTGAAAAGAGAAAAAAAAAAAATGTAAATTTGAAATTATATTTAAGCAAATAAAATGTAAATTGAGATTAAAAGTCTTGTTAAAATTTTTAGTAGCTGCTCGCATTCTGTATTTTTTTTCTTTATGTTTTTATTTATTTTGAATGAAATTTTGTTGTCATTGAGTACATGAAATCAATTTGTCATAATTATGTGTCTGCGTAACAAAAGGCAAATGCAAAAGCAAAAGCAGCAGCAAAGGCAAAGGCAAAGGCAAAGGAAATTCATAAATATTCTATATACACACTTTAGTCCTTTGACTTTACTTTATGCTTTATACTTTACACTTAATCAGCACATTTAATAACTGCCACGCGCAGTGTCACAGGCTTCGACAGCAGCAGCGACAGTGGCAGCAGCAGCAGAGACAGAGACAGAGAACTTGAAGGCAAAGGCATGAATTCAATATAAAATCGTATCGTCAATCACAGCCAAGAGGCAGAATGTGGCCAAATGATGTGAGAGAGGTGCTGGGGGGGGGCAATGTGGGGGAAGACAGAGTAGGATCGAAGCCAGACAAAATAAAGGCCCCAACAATGGCGTTGCCACTTGACGGGCATTATTCAAATATGCGAACTGAGTCAACGTTAAGAGAGAAAGAGAGAGTGCAAGAGATAGAGAGAGTGAGAGAGAAAGAAAGTAAAAAAAAAAAAAACTGAATGGCAGTAGAAAGATCATGGAGTATGAGAAGCGGCCACACAGAGGGTTCACTTGTCACAGTGCCGCCGAATGTCACGCGCACGCTTCAAGTGGCTGTCAGCACAGGTGAGAAAGGAAGGTAACACAACACAGTGAGCACAGTATAGCAATGGGCGTTGACGTTGCCTGCACCTTGCTTCAATTTTTTTCTTTTTTTTCTCGTTGTAGTTGTTTATGTACTCCATGCATTTGCATACATATATGTATGTACGTACGTATTGTGCAACTTGGCAGCACGCTCAAGCATTTTGCAAAAAAAAAAAAAAAAAACGTTGCAAAATGCAGATTTTCCGATTTTGCAGATTTACAGATTTGTGTGTCGCTAAATCACATTAACTGTGCGCAGTTTACAGCTTACAGCACCTTTTCGCAATGGTAGAATAAGCACTATAGAAATTATGAATGTGCTGGCAATGGCAACCCGGTGAATATGAAAATGAATATGAAAATGAAAATGAAAATGAGCAAAACTCATTTCGAGTTAAGCAATTTATGGCTCTGTTTTCAAATGCTTCATTAAAAATAAAAAATACTAAATAAAAAGACATAAGCAAAGCAGCAAAGTGAGCTTATAAAATAAAATAAAAAAAACCAGAGAACTTTGCCAGCTACAAAGGGCAATACAAATATGCAGATGAGCACAGCTAAAAAATACCCCGCATAATGCATATATAATGCATATGGTAAAATATTTTTAGTGTAAAAAAAATATATAGAAAAATATAAAAAAATATATAAAAATAAAAAAAAAATTATACAAACATAAAAAATGTATAAAAATATAAAAAAATATATATAAATACAAAAAAACTAAATAAAAATATAAAAAATATATATATAAATATAAAAAAAAAAATATATATAAATATAAAAAAATATATAAAAATATAAAAAAATATATAAAAATATAAAAAAATATATACAAATATAAAAAATATATATATAAACATAAAAAAATATATACAAATATAGAAAAATATATATATAAATATAAAAAAATATATACAAATATAAAAAATATATAAAAATGTAAAAAAAATATATAAAAATATATATATAAATATAAAAAAATATAAAAAAATATATAAAAATTTAAAAAAAATTTAAAGAAAATATAAAAAAAATATAGAAAAATATATATATAAATATAAAAAAATATATACAAATATAAAAAATATATAAAAATGTAAAAAAAATATATAAAAATATATATATAAATATAAAAAAATATAAAAAAATATATAAAAATTTAAAAAAAATTTAAAGAAAATATAAAAAAAATATAGAAAAATATATATATAAATATAAAAAAATATATACAAATATAAAAAAATATATAAAAATATAAAAAAAATATAAATAAATATATATAAATATAAAAAAATATATAAGAATATAAAAAAAATGTATAAATATAAAAAAAATTTTATACAAATATAAAAAAAAATTATACAAATATAAAAAAAACATAAAAATATATAAAAAATATATAAAAAATATATGAAAATATAAAAAAATATTTAAATATTTTATAAAAATTATATAGACAAAATAAATATATAAAAAAATATAAAAAATATGTATAAAAATAAAAAAAAATATATATAAAAATATAAAAATATATATATATAAATATATAAAAATATAAAAAAAAAATATATAAAAATAATAAAAAATATATAAATATTTATAAAAATTATATAGACAAAATAAATATATACAAAAATATTTTATTTTATTTTTTTATTATATTATATATTACCATATATATATAAAATTTCCTAGCGCTAACAGTGCTAAGAACTTAGTGCTGCATAAAGTAAGAGCACGAATATTACAAGTAATTGCTATGCTAGCTTATATTTATTCTAAGAAATTAACATACCAAAAATTTTCGAGCTGCACGCACAGCTAAGATCTGTGGCTTTAACTTCCCTTTATCCTTTCATTTTATTTTAATTTTTTTCTTTTATTTTGTGCGTTGGGGTGAAACTCATTGAAGCTGCTGCTGCTGGGTATAAATGGATACTTATCAGACAGTTCGCACTGGGACAAAGCACATACACCCAGGGAAAGTGAGAATGAGAGAGAGAGAGGACACACACACAGACACACATATGTACGCGAGGGCCATTTTAAATGAGTTTTCAGCTGACTGCTGGAATTTACAGCTGGCCAAAAAATGAGAAAAAAAAAACGCTTCTAAACACTTTTCGTAAAGCGCTCGGCGCTGTAAACTTTTTTATGGCCCGTTATTTAATTTATGGTTGAGAATACATTTCAACAACAAAATGCCAAAATGCGCACCTGTTACACATTCGCAGGCAACAACAACAACAGCAACAGCAACAACGACAATGCCGAACTACAACAATGGCAATTAGACGCCGCACACACACACACACACACACACACAGGCAAGGCAACAATAATATATTCATAGCTGTTTCTCGCTTGCTCGCACGCTACGTGTGCTCTCTCTCTCACTCTCTCTCTTTCGCTTTCTCGCTTTGCCTGCGTGTATACGCCTGTGTGTGTGTGTGACTGGGAAAATTGCTTTCAACCTTTTCGTTATTATCTGTTGAAATATGAGCTGCGAGTTTTTGGTAACTTTTTTTTTTTGTGCATTCTTCTTCTGCTCGTTGTTCTTGCTGCTCTTCTTCTTTTTGTTGTTGTTCATATTATTGTCGTTGTTGTTGTTGTTGTTGCCCATGTGTAATTAATTGTTAACAATTTTTACTTTCACTGTCTTTTTTTTATTTTTTTTGAATGCTTTTGTGTGTTGCAGAGACTTCAACGATGTGGCATGCAATTAAACTTCTGCACAACTGCTACAACTGCAGTTGCATAATTGAAAAAAAAAAAAAAAAAATACAAAAAACGTTGAAAATTTGTGCTGCAAATTTGTAAATATGAAAGTTGGTTACACACAAGCAAAGTGTCTAAGGGAGAGAGACACGCCCACACACACACACACACACACACAGAGAAAAGAGAGAGAGAGAGAGAGAAAGTTGCTGGATAGTAACAGCAGCAGACACTTTTGGCCAAGCACCACTTTGACGTTGAAAATGTCAACGAGCAAGTATAACACAACAGCAACATAAACAACAAGTCAGCAGCAATTCAACACACACACACACACACACGTACACATATATATATATATGTATAAAGATGTCAACTGCACATGCAATCTACGAAACGAAAACTTTTCTCATGTACTGTATGCGCAACAAAACGAAATTTAATAAACGCCAACGTTTTCATATTAAATCCATACGACAAACAATCAACAACAAGTATAACAACAACAACAATAACAACAATAACATTATCAACAAAATAAAAAAAACAACAACAACTTGACTTTGAAGCAAGCAGAGTAAGAAGAGCGAGAGAGAGACAGCAAAAAAAAATTAATACAAAATTCAATAAAGTTTGTTCTCGGGAATTTCATATGACAGACAAAGCAGAAAATGTTTAGCAATAATCCTTATAGACTGAAATGTCAAGAGTTTGCATCAGACAGCCAGCATCAGCAGCAGCAGCAGCAGTAGCAGAACATCACAGCACAACGCTAGCAGAGCACAGCACAACATAAGACAATAAAATGTCGTCAAATGTCGAAACTGTATGTTGTACAGGAATTGTATACGCTTTCTCCTTAAGCTTTCTACTTTCTTTATTATTATTGTTATTGTTATTGTTACTTTTATTGCAAAGTGTTATTACAATTGTTGTATGATTATTATTATTATTATTAGTATTATTATCTTCTTTTTTTTTTGTTTATTATTACTAATAATTACTCGTAATATTATTGTTATTATTTTGTAATATTTGTATTTATTATTTTTTATTAATTATTCATAATTAAATATAATTATAATTATTTTTATTTTTATTTTTTTTCTTACTTTCTAGCATAGAAAATTTCTTATTTTTTCTGCTATATATTTTATTTTTCTATATTTTATTTCTATTAATTATTATTCATATTTAAATTAATTGTTATTAATATTAATTTTTTTTTATTTTCTTCGTACTTTCTAGAATTGCAAATTTCTTATAAATTTTGCTATATATTTTATTTTTTTATATTATTCATATTATATTATTATATTATTATTCATAATTAAATTTAATTATAATTATTTTTATTTATTTTTTTCTTACTCTATAGCATAGCAAAGTCTTATTAATTCGGCAATATATTATATTATTTTTATATATATTTTATATATTATTTTTATTAATTATTATTCACAATTAAATTATTTAAAAATCATAGTAATTTTTTTTCTGATTTTTTCTTCTTAATTTCTAGCATGAAAAATTCCTTGTTAATTCTGCTATATATTTTATTTGTTTATATTATTCATATTATATTATTATTCATAATTAAATTTAATTATAATTATTTTTATTTATTTTTTTCTTACTTTCTAGCATTGCAAATTTCTTATTAATTCTGAAATATATTATATTATTTTTATATATATTTTATATATTATTTTTATTAATTATTCTTCATAATTAAATTATCTAAAAATCATATTAATTTTTTTTTCTGATTTTCTTCTTAATTTCTAACATAAAAAATTCCTTATTAATTCTGCTATACATTTTATTTTTCTATATTATTATTTTTATTAATTATCATTAATCATTAAATTTATTATTATTAATATTTTTGTCTTCTTATTTTGTAGCATAGCAAATTTCTTGTAAATTCTGTTATATCCTTACATAAGTAGCGTATGCAAAGTGCATGCCCCAAACTGTATTCTTTCTTCTTTTACATCTTCCTTCTTTCTACTACTGCTGATAGACAAAATTCAAGTTTCTCTTGCTCTTCACGCGCATTTTGCTATTGCTGTGAATTGAAGCAGTCAGAATTCAACATTGGAATTTCATTGTGCGCTTTGCGATTTATGTTATTATTGATTTCGCATAACACAAAATTCACAATCATTGCAGAGCGTATATCTATATGTATATGTGTGTGTGTTTGTCTATGTGTCTATGTGTGTGTGTGTGTGTTTGTGTTTGTGTATGTTTGTATGCCTCAACTCAATTGATTCAAGCAATTTAATATTCATTTGTGCGTGTAAATCAGATTTGAGGCATGCAAACAGCCAAAACCCAAAACCCCAAAAACATCGACAGCAAATAATTGATTTGTCGTGCAATGTAATCAGTGCAAAAACAAAAAAATATAATAATAATTTTGATAATTTTTATTGAAAATGCGCTCTAAGCGTTGACAGATTTATGCCATTGGCATAAATAGATGATTGCCTCTTGAGAGTACTGTGAATATTTGTTGTATTTCTATTTGTTTTGCGGCACGCTTAACAGCAGAAAGTTCTGTTAACAAAACAAAAACAAAAAAAAAACATTAAGATCAACTCAAGTGTTAGGCACGTGTTAGCTTTATGCGACTGTTTGCTGTTGCTGCTGCTGCTACTTCGTACTACTGCGTGTTGCTGCGTGCTACTGATTTATTACAGCAAACCTGATTTATTAATCAATTTCATGCGCCAGCATCAACATAATCAGAGCAAGGCACACTAATTTGATTATGATTTATGGCAGGATAACCCTGACATTTTGCCTCACTGTGCCACTGCCTGCCTGCCATGTGTGTGTGTGTGAATGAGAGGCAACTACAGGTTGCACACTTAGTGCTGCTATAAATTGCAATCATCAGCTTTTTATTATAATGCACATTTTGCTTGAATGCGCAGAGAGTCTGCTGACATTTAACAGCTGCTGTTTAACAGTGTTGCTGTTGCTGTCATTAACATAACAGCGCTGCTGTTAACATAACAGTATGTCTGCTGCGCTCTCACACTCTCTTGCTCAGAGTATCTCTCAGTGGCTGTTAACGCTTAGCATTGTTAATGCTGCTGCTACTAAGCATCAATATGCATCTTAATCAGTTGCTGTAGTAGCGATTGCTCTGGCCAGCAAAAGTTATGCATAACAAGTTATTACGTATACGACGCATTATCACGACCACAAATGTTGCTTATTGAAAATTATGAGCTGAATGCTCATAATGCCATACAGTCCAAGATAGATATGAGTATATATATACATATGCGTGTGTGGCAGCTACTAGCAGACTTGCCACTGCCTGTCTAACTGTCTAACTGTCTGAATCTCTGTCTGTTTGTCTGTCTGTCTGTCTGTTTGTTTGTCTGTTTGTCGGACAATTTATGAGCTCTGCTACAGACACTAAAACTCCACTAATTTAGGCAACATAGCTCTGCCCAAACAGTCTTAGTCTATTGTTGTTGTTGTTGTTGCTGTTGCTGCTTTTTTGTTTGCTTTTGTTGTTGTTGTTGTTGCTGCTGTTGTTGTTGTAGTATTTGCTGTTGCCACTTTGTATACAGAGCGTAGCCGCGTTTATTTTTGGCTTTATTTATTTGCCTGTATTAAATGTCTCTGTTCCGCCTCTCAGCCTCATCTCCTCCGTAACACCACCACAACTCGTCCATCTCTCGTGCCCAACACTACTCACTGTGGCCTACAGGCTTTATTTCCTGCTCTATCATTTGCAGTGCGGCGGCTGTGACAGGCAAACAAAAAGTCTATTTTAATTTCTGCATACATATGTATAAGTGTGTATGTGTGTGTGTGTGTGTTAACAGCAGCAATAGCAACAACAAATGGCATTAGTGCGGCTAATACCTCGTATACGAACATAGCTGAAGCCAGATCAGAGCCCACTGAATTTTCACTCGTTTACGACTATCTGAATTGTAGTTTCAAAGCGCGTTAACTCACTCAACCACAACGGTTGACAACAGCTATGGAATATAGGTAAAACATTGCTAAAACTTCTTCGGGTACACTATTAAATACCCTACAAAAATATTTAGAAACTCAAGTGGCAAGAAATCAGCGCTACACATAAATTTTTGATGTGACTATAAATAAAAAAAAATAAATATATTTTTATTATTAAGATTAGAAAATTATTAACTTATTATAAAAAATATTTTAAAAATTTAAAAGAAATATTTAAAAAAATATATAAAAATAAATAATAAAAATTGAATATTAAAATATAATAAAAATATGATTTAAATATTAGAAAAAATCTAATTATTAATAGAAAAATAAGAATTAAATTTTTTTAAAGATTTTTATAGAATTATTAATAAATATAATAATATTTAGCACTATAAAATTTAAAAATTTAAAAATAATTTAAAAATATAAAAAAAATAAATAAAATATATAATATATATGTATATAAAAAAAAATATTAAAAAAAATATTAAAATTATATATTAAAATTATATATTAAAATTATATATTAAAATTATATATTAAAATTATATATTAAAACTATATATTAAAATTATATATTAAAATTATATATTAAAATATATTATAAATTAAAATAATAAAAATAATAATAATAATTTAAAAAAAAATATAAAAATTTAATTTCTGTTTTATTTCGACAACTGTCACAGCTCTAACGCAAACTGTAACTACCTCTCTCCTAGAACTGCAGGGTATATAAATACAATATCAATTTGGCTCAGGCAATGCTGCAGGTTCCCTCAGAGTAAGCGAGCTACACAGTGGAAATGTGAGAGTGAGAGAGAGCGTATACAGTGGTCCAGGGACAAAACCCGCATTCTCAAGGTTAAATTTTGTATCGATTGCAACGCAATGTGAGTACATTCAACTTAGAGTCAGAGATATGAGACCCGCATCAATATGCATTTTCGTTGTTTCAATTTTTTAGTTGAATTGTTTAGCTGCTTCTAGTTTATTTGTTGCTGCTGCTGTTGTTGCTGTTGCTGTTGTTGTTGCTGTTGTTGTTGTTGTTGTTACAGTTGCTGTTGTTGAGCCAAGTAAAAAGTTTGCTCATTTGTCCTTATGACATTCGCATTGGCATTATGTTGCCTGCTTTTGTGGCATTATCTTTTTGATTACTTCATTTCCTTTTAGTGTGCCTAATGTCGCACACGTGTCGTAGTATAACAACAACAACAACAACAACAACAATAAACATTTTCAACAAGAATTGAAAGAATCAAGTGTCCCATTCACAGTTTTTTTTTTTTTTTTTGAAGTTTTCTGTGGTTTTTCAACTTCGTTTTTCTGTTGTTGTCTTGGCAAATTATGAAAAGCTTCAACTATAAGTCACATAAGACTTGTCCAAGACTTTGCTGCTGTAAGATTTTCTCATGTGGTTGCTGTTGTTGTCTTGTTTCTTGGTTTCTTGGCTGTTGACTGCACTGTGTGGCACTGTGTCTAAAGCTAAAGTTGAAAATGCTTTTGAGCTACTGTCAGCCTCCTTTTCGTTTAGCCGGCAATAAACTTTGGCAACTCTTTCAATTTACTGAATGAGTGGATGTCTCGCTGTGTCAGTTTAGCTACAATATATGTGTGTATGTGTATGTGTGTGTGTGTGTGTGTGTGTGTGTTTGCGTTTGTGCTTGGGTACTGAAATGACTTCTTGTTTAGTTGGCAGTTTTCAGAACATATCAGCAAAGCTTCGCTTCATGATGAGACGACAAGCACCTTTTGCACAAATTGCTTACAAAGTGTTTTTTTTTTTTTCTTTCTTCTTCGCATAAAAAAAAATATATATATACATATACATATATATATATATATATATATATATAAATAAATGGCTGAGCAGTAAATCTTTGTCGGTTTAGGTTATTGAATATTTCATGCTCCAACTGATTTATTATTTATTTCTTTTTAATGCCCTGCCGAAGGTCAAGCAAAACGTTTTTCGATGAACCTGAACCCGTTTTCCAGCCACCACAACTTCACACACACACAAAGCGAGCTAAGGCAAGAAAAATAAACTGGTTGGCCTTCAGTATGTCGTCTGCCTACATCAGATTTGCTTCATAAATGTGCCAGAACAACAACAACAATAACAGCAACAATAATAAGAGCAACAATAAAACATACAACAACAATAAAAACGACAAGTTTTTGGCAAATCCAGTGTCCATGCCGTACGCTTTGCCGTTTCCTGCTTGCAACGGAAATACCAGCTACGATTTCCGCTGCGCCATTGTTAATACTGCCGCAGACAACAAAAGTCAGTGATAAGCATGCTACAAGCTATATTCACTGCTACCTCCTCTATCTGCTTTCAACTGCTGTCTACCCCTTTGTCATTTTTTGGTAGCATAATTAGAGCGCAGCGGACGCAGTGGACGACGCATGCCTAATGAGTTCTTGGGGTTTAGCTTTTAACGCTGCATTTGATGGGGTCCCAAAAACGTTCTTTGCTAACATCTGTCCTGGGGGCGTTGCTTCAAATTACAAGCCTTGCCACGCAACTAACCTTTACGTTTCCCTATTCTTCTCTCTCTCTGTCTCTTGTTCCCACTTTGCATCAATTCATTTTTCACTTGGCCGTTTTGCTGGCTGTTCAATAATGCAAGTGTCCTTTCAGCACCCCACATTGCATGCTGCATGCCGCACTCATTGTTTGCTCCCTGTGGCATGCCGTTATGTGGCAGGCATAAAGTGCATAAAAACGCCGATATCCGGCTAAAGGCATTTGCATGGCCACAAAGTGCCCCACAGGCTTGGCGCTTGAATGCCGCCACTGCTGCTACTGCTGCTGCTACTGCTACTGCTGTTGACGCTAGCTTCCGCAAGCAGCATGCACAGTCATATTGGCGCGTCCGCAGGATATTGAAGTTCTGCCAGCCAGTCTGACAACAATTTTTCTTTCTCTCCTTCTTTTTTTTTGCGCTCTATTCGCAATTTTTTGCTTATTTCTTTGTTGCTGCCCCATTCACAACTATTTGCCACCAGCCAACAACGAGTAATAAAAAGTCACAAAAAAAAAAGCGAATGTCTTTCTTTTTAGCCTGCATAAGAAAAGGTTTACTGGCTGCACAAGGGGTCGGATGCATAGTTGAATGTTGAATGTTTAACGGCAAAAGTTTAGCCTCTGGCAGTAATTTTTGTTTTTCACATTTGCAATTATTATTAAGCTCGAATATTTTCGACATTTTTGCTTTAAATTATTAACAAATCTTTGACGTCAAAGTTTTGCAACTGTTGAAAATGTTTTTTATTTAAAAACGTTGGCAAAAACTTTCAGATACTTTTTTTTTTTTTTTTGTTTTTATTTTGATTGCAACAATAGTTTGCAGTTGCCTTTTGCATGTGCATGTATGTGTATGTGTGTGTGTGTGTCTGTATTTGAGTTTATATTCATTTGTATATGTGCGTTTATATTCATATGCTATATCTGTGCCTGTGTGTGTGTGTATTTGAGTCTTTATGTAAACTGCTCGTTGTACATTTTTTTTTTCTTCAGTTTTTACTGCCGAGTAAATGCCACTGCCTCGACTGCCGCCCACCAGCATTTGCTGTGCTTGTAGCTGTTGTAGAGCGCGTTGCAAATGTGTTGAGTGTTTTGTTATTGAAACATATGAGTGTTTGTTTTTTTTTCTACATTTGTTTACTTTGCGGCGCTCTGCACACAAACTGCACATTGAGTTCTTGTACCCTAGAAAAGTTTCTTTCTACAAAGAGTCTGCTACATATAATATAAAAAAGAAAGAAGTTTCTGTGGCATGAAAAGAGCTTTAGGTAATTAAATATTATTATTTTATAATTTTATTTTATTTAGTTTTATTTTTTTTATACACTTTTTTTTTACAAAATTTTTTTTTATTTTTTTTTTAATTAAAAAATTTCTTTATTTTTTTTTTTAATACAATTTTTTTTTTTTAATAATTATTTTATAATTTTATTTTATTTATTTTTATTTTTTTATACATTTTTTTTTAAAAAAATTTTTTATATACAAATATAATTTTATATACAAATTTTTTTATTTTTTTTTTTAAATAAAAATTTTTTTTTTTTTTAATAAAAATTTTTTTTTATTTTTTTTTTTAATTAAAAATTTTTTTTATTTTTTTTTTTTTTAAATTTGTTTTAACATGTGAAATTTTTAAATATTTTTTTATTTATTTTTTTTTTATTTTTTTTTATTATTTATTTAATTTTCATTTTATTTAATAATTTTTTTAGTTATTTATTTAATTTTATTGCTTATGGAATATTACTTAAAATTATGATTAAATTTTATTTAAATTTTCAAAAATATTTTATTTAATTAAATTTTATTTTATTTATACTAATAATTATTTACAATAATAATTGTCATAAAATTTTATTCAAATTTTCAAAAGTTTTAAAATTGTATTTTTTTTATTATAAAAAAATATTTAAATAAACAAAATTTAATTTTATTCTTCTTATTTTATTGCACTTTCATTATTATTAGTTTAGACAAAATACAGTTAACTGTAAACACCTTTTAATGCTTTATTGTGCTCTTTATCATACAATTTGTAGTCTTGGCTGCCATAACTAATGCATTCTAACTGTTCGACAACAGTTGTTGCTTTTGCGGCCTTTCAACGCTTTACACATTGTACTTTGTCTTGGAGTGGTAAAAGAACAACTTGAATTGTTAGTTAAACAACAACAACAACAACAACGACAATAGGAAAAAAAAAAACAAGAAAGAAAAGGTAGCACACACAGTGGCAAGATGTATATTTACAACTTTTGCCTGGCCTGGCAACATAACGACTCAAAAAAACACAGAGCAGTATACAAAATATACATATAAATGCGAGAGGTTCTTAATGTATGCGCTAAAAGCGCAAACAGCTGGCTGACTAGCAAGTAGCAGCGTAGGCTGCCTGACTAACAGCCTGACTGACTGGCTGGCTGGCTGACTGGCTGGTAACAATTGTTAGGCAGTGTATTAAAAGTTTCAAGGCTTAAAGTTTCTTGTTACGTCGTCTGGTAACGTGGCCCAAAAACTTTATGCGCCCATTCAGTGGCATATAAAATGTATTTACCTCTTTCGCAGTGCCTAAAAGTATGCAGTAGATACGCAAACATAAACACAGACACACACACACACACACACACACACAATTTATCCGCTAACAAAGGCAACTTAACACACAATTGCGCTTTTGCATATTTGTAAACAAAAACAGCAACAACAACAACGAAGCCCAAAAAAAAAAAAAAAAAACTAAAGCAGCAAAATCGCAAAAACCGGCGGGCAAAAACTTGCCCTGCCAGCCAACCGTTCGTCTCGCCAAACTCACCGAACCAGGTCAAGAGCTGTTAACTTGAAAATTACACAATTTTTGCATTTCCCAATGTGTTGCTGTAAGCGCGCAGCAATGGCAGTACATAGGCAGAGCAACTGTATTTGCAGTCAATTGCTTCGTAGAATCGAATATTTAAAGCCCAAATACAATTGGCAAAAAAAAATTAAAAAAAAAGAGAAAATGAAAAGAATTCATGTTAAATGCAACCACAAAGCATGCTACATGAAAGTCAACATGCAACATACAGCATACACCATGCAGCTATTGTTTACGCTCATGCTTGTTGTTGCTTTGATTTTGGGCGCTATGTAAACAGTGATTTTGCACTTGAACAGCTGCCACATTAATTGCATAGTTCAACAAAACAGAACAAAACAAAGCAAAGCAAAGCAAAGCAAAGCAAAACAAAACAATGGCGAAACAACACAAGAGCAATAACAATGACAACAAACATGGACAGTTTATATTTGTTTACAGCAATTAAGCGAACAAGCACAAGCATGCTTACACTACAGTCCATCGAGCACCCTGCCCAAAAGCTTTACAATGTAAATACTCAGTAAATTTAACAAAAAAAAAAAAAAAGAAACAACAAACAAAAATTTACAATAAAAATAAATGGTCGAAAAACACAAATGCCAAATACCGGAAATTACTAAAAATCGCACTGGCCGATAAAAATGCTGTAGACTATTTAAGGGTCATTTAAGCATAATAACGTTGAAAGCACACTTGTTAGTCTTGTATATATTTTCGACATTTTTTTTTTTTTAATATATTTTAAATTTGTGTTTAATTTTTAAAAATTTTCTGTAATATTTTTTTATAATTTCTATATAATTTTATATAATTTTTTTACAAAATATTTTTTTATATATTTTTATAGAAATTGTTATGCTAAATAATTGAAAATATTATTTTAAAATTATACAAATTTTTTTTTTACATTTTTAAATATTTTATTAAATAAATTTAATTTATTTTTATATTATTTTTTATTAAATTTTTTTTTTATTTTTTTATAGTTATTTCATTCATTTTTATATTATTATTACATAATTATATATTAAAATTAATAATAATAAATATTTTCATTAAATTATTAAATATTTTATTACAAATATTTTTTTTTTTTTTTTTTTTTTGGTATTTTTATATATTTTTTAAATTTTCATAAATTTTTTTTAAAATAAATTTTTATAAATTAAATTTTTTAATTTTTATTAATATTAAATATTTTATATATATATATTTTTCAATATATTTTCAGAAATGTTTTAGGTTTTTTTTTTTTTTTTTTTGTTGTTATACCAATGCTATATGCTTTTATTATACATTAGAGAAACATACTTATGCCTTAACTACTATATTATACAGAAATCGTAAACAATGTGTATAATTGTCGCCTTGGAACTGAGGACTTAAGTTTTTGTGTGCCGTTGTGGTTGCTTTTAAGTAAGTGCCTAACAAATGGCAAACTTGAGTTGCGCCTTAGGCAATGTGTGTGCAGATGAAGATGAAGATTAATTTGTGTGCTCGGGCAGCATGAATATGGCATACAGGCATACAGGCATACACTGTGCACTGAGCATGAGTACAATTCAAGCTTCAAGACACATACGAGAGACGACACCATGCAGCTGACTTGAACTGTTCGACATGGGCGACATGGCCGACTTGAACGCCTAAGGTAACAGAATACATCTCACTGTTCTGAGCCAGTGCCTCTGTCTGTGCCAGTGTCTGAGCTTTGGTCTGTGCCAAAGCAGGACAGCAGTAGAACAATGAACAATGAGGCAAACATTTGTGAAATATATATATATATATATTTTTTTTGCACTTTTGTTTTTGTTGTTGTGTACGTGGGCTGAAGATGCACGAGATGTTGACTGAAGGCGAATGAGAAGTAGAGCGAGAAAGAGTGAGAGATCGAGAGTGAGAGGTAGCATGGAAAAGAGGGAACTCCCGGCCGTTGTGCCAAATGAATGATGAATGCTTATAAATGAGCGTGAGGGCGACGTGCGACCTTTTAGTGTTGCCATTGCCACAGGGCCTCACCACAGGCTACTGCCATATATGTATATATGAAATTATGTGTGAGTATGTGTATGTGTGTGTGTGTGTGTTTATGTCAGCGTTGTGCATATTTATGACCCTTTGGACGGTCTACAATTTGTTGCTGTTGGCATTGACAGCATTTAGCTTTGAGTAGCTCAAACGGATCAGTTGAATGGCTTTTATTAAAACACATTTCCATATCTTTGCCTCTATTCGTCTCTTGTTTTTTGTTGCGCTACCCCCAATTCGTTTAACTTTAACCTCTAACCTTCTAATGAGCTGCTACTTACCACAACAAAGCTGGCCTACGGGTCGTATGAGCGCGATGATGCAAACTTATTAATTATAATGCCATTTAAATTGTCAAAGGTGTCTGATGTCTTGTGTCTTGTGTCTCATGTTTGTATATGCGGTTACATGCAATTGCCATACACACAGCGACATGTTACAGTTACATGCCACAAAACACACACAAGCAGCGAGAGAGAGAGAGAGAGAGAGAGAGAGAGAGTGAGAGATATAGCTTAAGAGTTACACATGTAGAACATAACCGCATAGGTTTGTCTTATTTTGACCCCAATTGCGGAATGGCATCTTAGCGAAATGAAACCGCGAGTCTGTGGAAATCTTCATTTGATATTCGTGAGTGCTTTGCATACACTAATTAATGTCACCTGAACACTGACGACAACTGACGACCAACTGGCGACTGGCGACTGGCGACTGGTGACTGACGACAACCATGCCCCAAAACACGCCCTGGCACGTTTTCATTTTTCATTTAGGCAACAGTTGAAACTAGCTGTAAAAAAGTTTTTTTTTAGACAAATTTCATAGGCAGCAGCAGAGTTGCGAATTCAATTTATAGCCGTAAAACTTTAGCAGCTAAAGCTTTTTGCCGACGTCATTAGCTAGCTTAGCATTGGCATTGGCGGCTGTTGCTGCCGTAGCTATTTCTCCTGCTGCTGGTGCTGCTGCTGCTGTTGGCCGTCATTAAAAACAGTTTACTTAACGCGAAGCCTTTTTCACTCAGCTCAACTGTATGTGTGTGTGTTTGTGTTTGTGCTTGTGCTTATGCACGTGTTCGTTTAATAAAAAAAAAAAAACATAAATAAATGTTTAAATCTGACAGCTCAAATTTCAGACAAACAGAAACCCATCAAAAAAAAATTTAAAAAAAATTTATAAATCTTTTTCAATATTATCGTCAGCAACAACAACAACAAAAAACTACAAAATTAAAGTAAAACAATGAATTATATAAATATTTATTCGGACGAAAACTTTAATCATTTGCAGATGAACGATATGCCAAATCGTTATCTAAATCACAATCTCAATGCAAGTGTCTGGCTGCGTCCATTGGAGTCTGCACAGCATAAGAAACGCAATGAAATCTATAAAAAGAAATTATTAGAAATTAATGATGTCTATAAAAAACTTGCAATACTCGAATGGCATTTTGGACACAAAAAAGCTAACAGTTAACAGAAATAAAGTTACTTTCTTTTGTGTCTTTTGTGTGAGCGCAAATAAAAACAAAATTTCATGTTATCAAAATGTTTTGTAAGTTATATGTAAAATATATATATATTATATATATCTATATATATATGTACAGTATATTTAAAGACAATTGTCGGACTGTACGTATGTATATATAGTATAGTATAGTATATGATATATATTATATATAGTTCAAATAAAATTTTGTCCTTTTGTTCTATGGACTTTTACTTTTGCTATCAGTTGCACTATGGGAAATTTTACCAGTTTTCTTTGGCATTCATTAATAGCTTAAAGATGCAATTTTTAATTTGTATCTAAAAGATACTTTTGTATCTGAAAACTACTTTTGCATTTAAAAGATACTTTTGTATCAAAAACATACTTTTGTATCTAAAAGATACTTTTTGATCTAAAATATACTTTTTTAACTAAAAGATACTTTTTTATCTAAAAGATACTTTTGTATTTAAAAGATAATTTTGTATCTAAAAGATATTTTTGTATCTAAAAGATATTTTTGTGTTTTAGAGATACTTTTTTATCTAAAAGAGACTTTTGTATCTAACAGATACTTTTGCATCTATAAGATACTTTTGTATCTAATAGATACTTTTGTATCTAAAAGATACTTTTGTATCGGAAAACCACTTTTGCATTTAAAAGATACTTTTGTATCTAAAAGATACTTTTGTATTTAAAAGATAATTTTGTACCTAAAAGATACTTTGGATCTAAAAGATACTTTTGTATCTAAAAGATACTTTTTTATCTAAAAGATACTTTTGTATCTAAAAGATACTTTTTTATCTAAAAGATACTTTTGTATCTAAAAGAGACTTTTGTATCTAAAAGATACTTTTGTATCTAAACGATACTTTTGTATTTAAAAGATACTTTTGTATTTAAAAGATACTTTTGTATCTAAAAGATACTTTTTTATCTAAAAGATACTTTTTTATCTAAAAGATACTTTTTTATCTAAAATATATTTTCTTATATAAAAGATATTTTCTTATCTAAAAGACATTTTTTGTTTTTGAAGGATAGTCAAATATTTTTTTCATCCAAAGAATATTCTTCTATCTGTAAGATACTTTACTCTCTGATGAAACTAACTTTTCATTTGCTAGATATAAGACAGACCTAGCCGGATCGCATTAGCAACCATAGGCTTTTTATAAAATTTTGAAACATTTGAAATAACTTTCAAAAATAATATTAATGTCAAATAAAACAGGTCAAATTTCCCATAGTGCAAAGTTGAGTTTGCAGAAAATGCATTTTTCTTCAAGTGCCCACAAAAGTATGCTATGGATAAGGCTATGGGCTATGGGCAATGCCATTTCAAAAGCAAACAGCTTCAGTTTGTATGTCGCTCTTGCTAACTCTATGTGTGAGTGTGTGTGTGTCTCACTCTCTTTTTGTGTGTTTGTGTGGCATAACGAGGTCAGCGCTTTGGTACAAAAGTTGTCAACTTGAAAATTACACTTACTGCAAATCAGTAAAAAATACACGCAAACACAAACACAAACGCATACAGTATATACTCCTACATGTCATGTATGCCTTGTGTGCTCTTTGTTTGCAGTCTGCTGTGTGTGTTTGTGTGTGTGTGTCTGTGTGCCTGTGTTGTATGTGTCTTCAGCTGCAGTTCAGCCAACTGTTGCCCTTTATTTAAGCTTATCAGCGTGTAAAATGCGCAATTCAAATGCAAATGTGCAGCGTAATTAAAAATGTGCAAATGCCTGCATAGTTTTTCTCTCTCTTTTTCTCTTTTAACCATTACGCGTTGACTTTTGTGGTCTGCATTATTTTTTTCAACATTTTTCTCATTTCCCTCATTTCCCATTCGCTCGTTGTCACATTTCCTTTTGGCACAATTGAAGAGCCAATTTTAAATAGTTATTTACCATGAAAAATGCATTTAAATAAAATTTATTACACAATTCACTTATCATTGCAATAAGTTGTAAATAATATATTTTACTTTAAGCTTTTTATACTGAATTGTAAAGATTATGCAAATGAAGCTTAACTTTGTTTGCCTTGCTTAATATTAAATAATAATATTAATAATAAATTTATTTAATTCTTTTTTCATTATTACAGAAAGTGTTTTAATACTTTTAGCTGTCAATTAATAAAACAAAAGCAAATTTATAGCTTAATTTCTTAATTGCAACAGAAAATAAATTAAAATAATATGCAATTAAATTAAATGCAAGCTTTAAAATAAATCTTTTATAATCTTAAAGTCATATAATATTCTTTAGCCTTGCAGCGCTTGTTTTATATTTCATGCTGTTGATGATTTTTGATTTGATTGCCGTTTCAATTATTTCCAATTCACTTCACGCATAATTTTCGTGCCACAATTTCAAATATCTCATAGATTTCCTCCAAAAAAAAAAAACAGAAAAAATTAATATATATATAAAAGGCAAAAACAAAAGTTGGCAATATTGTTGCAGACGCGTTTGTGATTGCGTCGACAAGCCGATGGGCAGTTGCCACAAATAAAGTCGTTGATATTTTGAACTAAAGCTGCCGTTATCACAAATTGACAGCAATGTATGAGAGTTCCAGCTCGTATTCTCAGTGATTGTGTGCGTTAGTCTATGTGTGTGTTTAGGGATGTGAGGAAGTACTTTGGGGCAGCTGTGCTGTTAGAGCTTTGAGCTTGGGCTTGTGTTATGGCTTCATGCGGTCAGTCAACCAGGCAGTACATTTCACAGGCTTTGCCTCGCTTCCGTTTCCGAACACACTCCCACACACACACACACAGACACACAAGTCACACACATGTAGTGCGACTACATACATATATATATAGAGAGTTAAGTGCTTTGTGGTAGCTGGCAGCGCGTTGATTGCGCTGCGGTCAAAAAATCTAATAAACCTCGTACTACCCACAGTATACACCCAGCATCCCTACCGCCCCCTTTATCCTATTTTTCTTCTTTTTTTTTCGTCCTTTGGGAATGGACAGCATTTTGAGGTTTGCTTATGGCACAAGACCAATACCCAATGCCACATGCCACTAGCCGCCCAATGCCAAATGCCACATGGCAAATGCCAAATGCCAAATGCCACATGTCAATTTATGCTTTATTAAACCATATTAACAGTCAATCGGCAACAGAACATTCATTTCCGGTATTGTATTTGAACTATACGTCAGTCGAAAACTTCAATTCGAACAGAAAAAAAATTGAAATTTGAATGTCATTTTATATGTAAAAAAAAATACAAAAAAAAAAAAAAATCAATAAATAAAAAGAATCAGAAAAAAAAAAAACTCAAAACCTTAAAAAAAAATAAATTTCTAGCAAAAAATATTAGAAAATTCGAAAATATAAATAAAAAGTAAGAACTGCAATTTAAACCGATAATCGATAATCGATAGAAAAGAAAACATAAAATGGATGGTGGTGGGGATAATCAATTGACGGAACAATATAATCGCCGACCAGTGATCAATCGTCGTGTACAAATGATAATGCAAGATTATCAACGTTGGGAGCGACCAACAAATGTAACTGCATCAACATCATCGATGCCGCATAATCGTAATGTAAATGTTGAAGATGATGCTGATGCTAATGATGCTGATGCCATTGTTTTAT
Source organism: Zaprionus obscuricornis (assembly GCA_037044475.1). Classification (NCBI taxonomy): domain Eukaryota; kingdom Metazoa; phylum Arthropoda; class Insecta; order Diptera; family Drosophilidae; genus Zaprionus; species Zaprionus obscuricornis. The sequence continues at coordinate 15,150 of JBAMBR010003014.1, read as the reverse complement.
CATCAAATCGTCAATATATATTACCAGCACGTATTGAGGCAGCTGATGCCGATGATTCGGGTTTTGAGTCTGGCAGTGAAAGTGAATTGTTATAAAAATGAAATAATTTTTTTTTGACAATTTGTTTGCTAAATTCTATTTTTTTTTCAGTCTAATTGCGCGCGTGCATGATAATAAAAATTGATTGAGAATGTAAAAAAATTGTACGTTACAAATGAAGATAAACAAATTACTTACGATGTGTTATTATTATCTTGTCACTGTTGCTGTAACTGTATAAAAAAAAAAACAAAAACAAAAAGAGAAAGAGAAAGAAAAAGTAAAACATTGACAACATTTCAGCCTCATTTATCATATGTTGGTTTATTCATGTCAAATTTTGATTTGAATCGAACACAAAATCCATTTTACACATATAGATTGTAATACTAATGTGTCTTAGTTACTGTTTGTATAAGTGTGTGTGTGTGTCTCTGTGTGTGTTTGTGTATTTATTAATTTCTCAATATGTTTTTTGGGTACTGTAAATATATGCAATATGTATGTAAATAGATTAGTTAAGAGATTTTGCAGTTACATTTACGTTACTTTACACATAGTACGAGTACAATAATACGTTACATTACGTTACGTTACAATTCATAAATATTTTATTTATGTTGTATACATTTTTATATACGGATTACAAATACATGAATTCAAATTGTTTTAAATTTTAGTTGTTGTTGTTCTTCTTATGCTTTGATTTCTTGCTTTTTCTCTCTCGTTCTCTGTAATTTTTTATGCTTGATTTCAACTTTAATGCTACGTATTTATATGCTGTTATTGCTTGCTGTTAAGCAGCATTATATCGACGCTTAGTTATGCTGTAAAACTGACTAAAGTTTTTTTTTTTTTTGTTAATAATCGCATCTGTATTTGCATGTAATCGCTTTTTAGCAATATTAAATCTTCGACTTGACCGAAGTTTTATTTGGTTTTTTTTTTCAGTACAATAATATTTAAATATTTATTTTTTTTCTTTATAAATATACACGTTTTTATTTTGATTATAATTTTTATTTTTTATTTTTGTTTTTATATTTTTTATGTGTGTTTTCGAAGTAAAGTTGAAGTTAAGTTCAAGTTTGTTTTCGTTTTTTTTGTTCGCTTTTCTTATGCTTTTCTTCGCTTGTTCTTCATGCTTGCTCATGGAATATAAAATTTCGATTTTCTATTCACTTTTTCTTTATTCGTTTTTTTTTATCTAATATCCATAATTGTGCCTACTTTTCAAGTATTATTATTTTTGCTTAAATTAAAGTTTTCGCGTTAAAGTGAATAAATTGTTATCACGCCTAAAGTTGTTTTTCATTTATTTTTGGTTTTGTTTTTTTTTTTTTTTTGCATATTTATGTGAAATTATTTTTGAATTTAAAACTAAATTGATAAAATAGAAAATGATTGTGAATTTATGACTAGATTCAATTGTCATTATTATTATTATAATAATTATTATGATTATTATTACAATTGGAAATGTATTTGATTTTTTTATATTTAAATACTATAAGATATGGTGTCTTTCTTCTAAAAACGATATATATAGATATAGTATAGCATACTATATATATTTATATCCATATACAATTATTATTATTATTATTTTTTTTTTCGTAAAATTTTTTTTGTAATTATTTTATTACGTATTTTTTTTTTCTATATTTTTTTTTATTGTTTAAGAAGCAACAAAATGTTAAATGTCTACAAGCAAAAAAAAAATAAATAAAAATAAATACAGTAGACGACTAGAAAAATACCCGGTACATATAAGAAAACTAAACTAGCCTTGTTGCAGTTGCTTACAGGGTATGCGCTAGAAATGAATTTAAAATTGAATATTGAAAATTGTTCTGGAAATATCTTAAACTAATTGCAAAATGATTCTACATATATATAACATATAATAGATTATTTGTCATTGTTCAGTTTTTTACGTTATGGATATTAGTTGCTTAAATTACGTTTTCTCATTTAGTTATTTATATGTTATATGATTTATGCATGTGTATGAAAGAATGCGAATTTGGCATCGTAAGAGAATTAATGAGTTTATGTTTTACTTAGTATTAATATAAATATTTATAGATATTTTCATATTTTTGGCTATAATAACTATGTATAGGTATAGGTATAGGTATAGTTATAGTTATAGGTATATGTATAGTTATAGTTATAGTTATAGGTATGTGTATATAGGTAATTAATGTTGCATTCGAATGTGGGCTTTGGTATTGAAGTACATCTATAAATTCTTTTAAAATTTCTAATGGTGTATACATTTATATATTATATATTTGCTGGTCTCAGAGGGATAATAGGAGGCATAACTACTTAGGTTTCTTCTTGCTGCTATAGTTCTTGTTGTTGTTGTTTGTAAAATGCATAAACATTTAGCTTAAAAACTAGAATTTGCTCTTAGCAAATTTACTCTGTTCTAATGCATAGACAAGTAGCACACATACATAAACATATGCAAGTTATATGTAAGTGTATGTGTGTGTGTGTGTCTGTATATATGCCTGTGTGTATGTATTGATACTGTTTTGTATGTATTTGCTTAAGTGAGTGTGAAATGCACTCATTGATATAGGGAGGGCTTTATATTGAAATCCATTGAAATTTTTATTTTAGCGATTGCTAGCGTTTAGTTAAGAATATGATTATATATAATATATATATATATATATATATATATATATATATATATATATATATATATATATATATATGTATGCTATGCTATGTCTGTCTGTATGTCTGTTTATTTTTCTATATAATTTTAGTTATTTTTTTTGTTTTTTGTTTTGCTGCAGTTGAAATTTAAATCCAATTAATTTTTTTTTCTTCTGTTTTTTTTTCTTCAGTTTTTTTTTTCTTCTGTTTTTTTCTTTTCATTTATATTTTTTATAATTTTACCAATTATTTATTATTTTTTCTCTGTTATTTTTTCACTGTTTTTTTTCTTTTTAAGTTTTGCTTTTTTTATTTTTTTTTTTTTTGGAATTTTTTTTCATTTTTGCGAATAGAGTTTTAAGCAACTTACAGCACAAACCCGTAACCTCAGTAACCAGTTGCATCGAATAGATCCGGTAAAACGAGCGGCGGACAATTGTGCGGACTGCAGGTGACGCTGGGTAGTTCATCGGGTGTCACAGCATCTGTGCAAATGCATTGCAAACAGTTGCCAGTGTCCTGTGGCAGGATTTCACCAATTTTATACAATTTGCCTGCAAAATATTGAGGAAAAGAGAGAAAAGAGTGAAAGGGAAGTAGATGCACAAGACATCGTTAGTGTCAAGTGAAAGCTGTTTGTTGCTGCTATTGCTGCTATTGTTGTTGTTGTTGTTGTTGTTATTGTTATAGTTGCAACTTACCCAACACATTGCACATACGCCCCGTTGCCAATGGCGTTGTTGTTATAATTGTTGTCAGCGTGTAGGGCGGCACGCTGTGCTGATTGCTGCTGCTGCCACTGCTGCTGCTGCTGGGTAAACGTGATGTTGTTACAGTTACTGCTGCTGCTGCTGCTGCTGTTGCTGTTGTTGTTTTTGGTGTTACTGTTGCTGTTGCTGTTGCCACTGTCGATGTTGCTGGTGATGTTGCCGTTAGCTGCATTGTTGGTTGCCTTTCAGCAACACTAACGTCTGACGTTTGGTTGTCATTTGCAATTAAATCCGTTTGCCCAATGGCAGCAGCAACTTTAGATTGTTGTTGTTGTTGTTGCTGTTGTTGTTGCTGCTGCTGGTGATGTGAATGCTGTGGATGCACATCGACTGCTGTTAGTGTAATGTCAATATTGACAACGCTGCCATTGAATTCACTGCTGTAATCATTGTAGGAGCTGCGAAAGAACACAGCATCCGCATTGTCAGCTATGTTGTTGCCGTGCCTGTTGCCATTGTCTTTTGGTTTGACAGCATTGCTGTTGCCTGTGTTGTCACTGCTGTTGTTGTTGTTAACGCCAACATCATCGATTATTGTTGATGCTGGTGTTTCCTGCTCAACGGCAACTGCTGGCAAGTTATCGTCAACAATGTTTGTGCTGTCAACATTAAGTTCCGTCGATGTCAGCCAACGATGAAACGCATCATCAGCATCGTCCTCAATTTCCTCATTCTGATGATGCTGCTGCTGCTGCTGCATCAAGTCAATGCATATATATATAGCGAAAGAAAGAGATAGATATAGTTATGATTTTTTTATCAGTTGCAAGTGCACATAAATTATTATATTTAATGTTAGTTTAATGGTTCTAGCCTCAGCCTCAGTCACAGTCTCAAAACTAATGGCTACTAAATATTCTTCGTAAAAGTTTTGCAACATCGAAAAAAACTTTTCTTTTGCCTTTCCGTTCGCATTCATTTTCACTTTCCTTTTTCACATTTTTTTTGCTTATTATGATAAACATTAAAATGAAATAAATAATAAATCAAGTCGTGCATGAAAAATGCAATTGCAATAAGAAAAAAAAAAATCCTTAAAAACTTTGACAGCTCTTGACACAGAACTGTAACCACTGAACATTTTTTTTTTATTGTTGTTGCTGTTGCTGTTGTCATTTTGCCAGCTGGTTGCTGGCTGCTTTTATACTCACATTTGTATTTGCCATGGCAGCAACTGTGGCTGCATGTTGGCTACGCGGCGTTGTCATCATTTCAATTGTTGTTGCCTCCATTATTGTTGTCGCCTTCATATTGTTGCTGTTGTCAACGTTGCTTGTGCTGCTGCTACTGCTGCCACTGCTGCTAGTTGTCAATGTTGGTCGCTTTGTTGGTGGCTCGGGTAAAATATCGCTGTCGGTTTCCGTCTCATCAAAGTTTTTATCAATGCCCAAGCCCAAGTCTGTATTGAGTTCAACGTCTGCTGCATTCGCCTTTTGCTGCTGTTGTTGCTGCTGCTGCTGTTGTTGTAGACGATGTTGTTGTTGCTGTTGCTGTTGCTGCTGCTGCAAAAGTCGTTGCTTCTCATGCAGTAAATGCTGCTGATGATGTTGATGCTGATGATGTTCATGCTCCTCGGTCTTATAGTCATAATAAAGCAATGCCGGCAAGTTTTCGGGAAAATTTAAAATCTTGCTGGACGAATGCGGCTGATGGGCGTGTAAATGTTGTTGTTCATGTTGCTGGTGTTGTTGCTGCTGCTGTTGCTGCTGTTGAGGCGGCGGCAATTGGTGCTGATAATGTGTTTCCTTTGCTGCCTGATTAACTGTCGTTGTTGCTGCCACATGAAGCTGTTGCTGTTGTTGCTGATGCTGAGCAGTCTCTGTCTGTCGTTGCTGCTGCTGCTGCTGTTGCTCTTGTTGCTCTTGCTGCTGCTGTTGTTTCTCTTGTTGCTGCTGCTGTTGGGCCGTTGACGTTGCCAACTTTTGCTGCTTTTGCTGTTGCTTCTCCTGCTTCTCCTGCTGCTGCTGCTGCTCGTGTTTGTGTTGCTTGATTATATTGTAGTTGTTGCTGCTGCTACTGCTGCTGCCAATGCTACTACTACTACTACTGCTACTGATGTGGCTGGCATCGTCGCCCTTTTGTTTTTGTTGCTTCATGTCTGGCTTTTTATAATCCGTCGACTGCTTGCGGCTATGGTAAACTTCATAGTCATTAAAATTCTTTTGATTCTTATGATGCTTATGCCGCTTGCCAACTTTCCTCATCGCTTTATGCACTTTTGTTGATTTTCGCGTTGTGGTTTCAAGTCGATAAGGATCTGTATAGTCGCCGGCAACTTCTTGTGTTGCCATTGCTCCGGCATCAACTGCTGCTGCTGCTGCTGCTGCTCTATTATTTGTCTTATCTGCAAAAAGTAAAAGTACAAAAAACAAGAAACTTTCATCTAATATTTGACACTGCTAAGCTAACAGCATAACTATATAAAAAAAAAAAACTTCTCATATATGCAACTAACCGCATTTCTCCCACCAGCAAAAGATTTCACCATCCATGCAAAGGCAAACCTCACAAGCATCCAAACGTGGCACCTGACAAAGATAAAAATTTATAAAATTTAACAGACAAAAACCAAAAAAAAAAATAAATGGTTAACCATAACTCTAAAAAAATAAAATAAAATATATTTATGTATAGAATAAAATTTTTAAAAATACATTTTTCAAAATATGCTGCACATATGTCACGTTATTTATATATTTAAATATATTTTACTTGAATTTTTTTTTATGGGTCAACAACTGAGAGAAGATGCGACGCGATGAGACTGTAAAATGAATTCACAAACAGATGTGACTGTGTAGCATAGCTAGAGCAAGTGAGACAGCTATACAGTAGAAAGAGAGAGAGTGAGAGAGAGTGAGAGATAGCTAGACATAGTCAGACTAGCGCGACTGAAGAATATATAAAGTTTTAGCTAGGGGCAGATAAACAGACAGAGAGAAGGAGGGAAAGTGAAAGAGACACAGAGTGAGAGATAGCTAGCTTATAGCTAGGTGAACAGACAGACAGGCAGGCAGACAGAGAGAGAGAGAGACTGACTTGTCTGTTGATTTAGATTAAGTTTTAGCTCATTCGAGAAAAAGAGAGATGGAAAATACAGTGAGAGAGTTAGCAATACATAGTCAGACTTTATCTTCTATATGCGCTGCCAGGCTGCAATTTCAACTTTTAATTTTTTTTTTTTCAATTTTTAAAAATCACAAAAACAAAAACATGAATAAAGTTTTATTTTAATTTTTTTTAGCAATTTTTATAAATTTTTTAGCAATTTTAAAAGCTATGCAAAATATTGGGAAACTGTAAAAAATAAATTTTCATAATATTTTTTTCATTTTATTATTATTATTATTATTGTTATTATTATTATTTTTATTTTTATTTTATTTTTAATTTAATTTTATTTTTATTTTTTTTTTATTTTTATTTTTATTTTATTTTTATTTTTATTTTTATTTTTATTTTTATTTTTATTTTTATTTTTATTTTTATTTTTATTTTTATTTTTATTTTTATTTTTATTTTTATTTTTATTTTTATTTTTATTTTTATTTTTATTTTTATTTTTATTTTTATTTTTATTTTTATTTTTATTATTATTATTATTATTATTATTATTATTATTATTATTATTATTATTATTATTATTATTATTACTTTTATTATTATTATTATTTTTATTATTATTATTATTATTATTATTATTATTTTTATTTTTATTTTTATTTTTATTTTTATTTTTATTTTTATTTTTAATTTTATTTTTATTATTATTTTTAATATTATTTTTATTTTAATTTTATTTTAAATTTAATTTTATTTTATTTTATTTTTTTTTTTATATTTATTTTTTCTGACATTTGTACTTTGCTGCATTGAATAATGCAGTGGAATAATAATAATAAAAAGAAAAAAATACTGCGATAAGCATAACTAATTCTGCTTTAAGAATGCCATAAACTATTTTCAGCTATAAATGTAACCATAAAAGCAAAGCCTGACTAAGTCATTTAATGCCACAAAAAGTCTCAGTTGATAACTAAGCCACAACCGCATATGAATATAAGCTGCAAGTTTTGCCAGTATGTTGACACAACGAGTTTGTAGTGTTGCTCTTATTGTTGTTGTTGTTGTTGTTGTTGAAATACACACAGGTGTAACAAATGTGCACACATATGGATTTCAACAGTCAGCCACATATATATACATACAGACAGACATACATATATATATATATATACGCTTACTTATGCGCTTACCTTTTGTCCGTGTGTGTACTTGTGGCCATTCGTAAAGCAAGCCGCAGCTCGACTATGCGGCTCCAAGTCATCCTCGGCTACAGAAAAACCAACGGTTGCTCCTGATGCCGACTGCTGCCTGTTTTCGTTGTCTGTATTCGTATTCGCATTTGAGTTGAAGTTGCCATTGAAATTGGAGTTAACATTGGAGTTGAAGTTGATGTTGTTGTTGCTGTTGGTGTTGCTGTTGACGTTGGCGGATTCAATGTCTGCTCGTTGCTGTAGCTCAGCGTCACTCAGCATTTGTTCAGACAGCAGACGTGCATCGTATTTGGCTTGGGATTGCGCCTCGTCCAGGTCATAGTTGAAATCATCTTCATGCTCCTCCAAGTACTCAAAGGGCAGAGCTAAATGTTGTATGGTAAACGAAGAGAGAGAGATAGAGAAAGAGAGAGAGAGAGAGTAGAGATTTGGTGTGCGGCAGGAAGTATAAAGAAGCAAAAAGGCGAAATAAGCCGCTGTTGAGTTGGCTTTTGGCATTTTTGGCATTAAGAATTCAAGTGAATGTTGCTCTTGCTGTTGTTCTTCTGGTTGCTGTTGTTGTTGCTTTAAAGGTTTTTTTTTGCTAACTGGTCTAAGACCATTTTGTGGCGTATTATTAGAGCTAAGCTGCAATCAAGCGGCTGTTGCCACCTCATGCGATATGGCAACATAACAATATGCAATCTGTGCTGCCCATAAACTGTACAAAAGCAACTGAATTCCATGGAATCGTTGCTCAGTTGCTCAGTATCGCAATTTTCTCATTGCTCGTAGCTCGAATCGTGCCTCACATATTTGATAAATTATCATAAAAAATGAAAAGCACTTGGATATAAATCAAAAGCTCGCATAAAACACACACACACACACACAATCATAAGATTGTATAGAGAAAGAGCGAACGAGCAAGAGAGAGAGAGAGAGTGGGAGAGGAAGTTAGGCAAGATTGTATTGCGTTTTATGGCTCCCCATGACATTTGTCATTAAATCAAAAGGCTGCGCTCATTATGACATAAAATGGCGACTGACTCAACGACTCACCGACAGACTGACTGGATGATGGCAAATCACAAATGAGTATAAGAATGAAAATGTAAATAAAAATGAAAACAAAAATGAAAATGTAGAATGAAGAATGAAGAATGAAAATGAGAATGAAAAATATAAAACACAATTCGAGCGTGTGCACATAAAATGTCTGCAATTTATACAAAACTTGACACAAATTTAATATGGACAGCTATAAAATTTTTTGTATACTCTCATATATAGAGTGTGTAAGTGTAAGACAGAGAGAGAGAGAGAAAGAGTGTAAGAAAGACTTAAGAAACTCTTTAAGAACTTACCTTCAACAAGCTGCTGCTGCTGCTGCTCAAGTCGTAGTAATCCAAATATGTTGCAGCTGTGGCAGAGCAGCAAACAAAACCACATTGAATTGATGCTTGTCATGCTGATGCTGATGCTGTTGCCGTTACTGTTGCTGCTGTTGCTCTGCTCTGCTAATAATCCCCACTGGAATGTTTCTTTCCCTTTACGTTTATTTTTTTTTTGCGTTTTTACGTTTACGTTTTCCTTTTCGTTTTTGCTTTTATATATAAAATTTTTTTTTTGTGCTGTTGTTCGTGGATTTCATGCACTTAGTCGCACATTCTTTACAAAATAAACACGCAACCTTCACGCAAAAACACACACAAAACAGACAAAACACACACACACACACAGACGAAAAATGTCAACGACTCAGGTTACAATTTTAGTTGTTGTCCTTCTTGATTTTTTTTTTTTTATTCTTTTCTTTTCTTTATTATTTTTATTTTATTTTTTTTTTTATTTATTTTTGCACAAGTGTTGCAATTGCTGTTGTCCTACCTCGTTTTATTTTTTCTTTTGTTTGCTGTTAGCTGTAAGATTTTTTCTATGTTATTTTTATAAAGCTCAACACTCAACGAGCGAAAACTGCAACAATTGCAAAACTGCAGCTGCGCGCATAAGTATGCAACACTTTTTTTTGGAACATTTCATTTATAACTGTCTGTATTTTGTATATCATCAATTACCATAACCATGGCTTATATTCAATTCATTGAGCATGCTGGTAATCGCTATCTCACACACACACACACATACATACATACACAACTCTGATTTGGACTCTGCAGCTGAAGCTGAAGCAAGCTTTGCTACGTGCCGCAACAAAAAAAAAGTAAAACTAAACTGAACTTGTTCTAACCAACAAGTGTTTTCTCACTTTACGTCTACGTGCCTTATGTAACCCAAGCAAAAGTTAGAGCCAGCCAAGCAACAACAGCGAAACTGATGCCGAATCAGAATAAGAATCAGCATCAGCATCAGCATGAGAATGAGAATGAGAATGAGAACAGCCACAGCAGCAGCATCAGCAGCGTGCCAGCTGCGATTGTGGCAAAAACAATTTGAAATGAAATAAACGCCATTAACTAATCAGAAGCAATCTGCGCTTTCCTTCGTCTTCTATGCTGCACGCTCCCCTTGGCCACATAAGATAAATGTTGTACAAAATAAAGTGTTCTATGATTGCGAAACGTTGCTGTTGAATACAAAAATTTTATTTTGTACGATAATAAATAAGAAAATTTATGTACATTTAACTTAAATAATAATTGAAATTGCTATTGACAGACAAAATAGATAAACAGATGAGCAGATGAATTTAACTTAATTTCAAATCAAATGTTTCAAGTACTAATATTTTATTATGAGCAAACAAATTTTAATGATGTTTTGGCAACAGCTTAAAGAAATCTTTGTAAGTTCTTACTTTAAGTTTAGCTAGTACAATTTAGTAGCCTATGAAAAGCAATCAAAGCGTAACAAAGAAACAGTGAAAATGTTACCAGCGCTGCATGGCGATTTTGCCATGTTGGCGGCACTAATGCAGAGCTCAAATTCGCATAAAGTGTTTATCGAAAAAAACAATGCGAAGGTAAATGCACTGTCAGAGTGCTTAATTTATGGCATAAAAGGCGGATAAAACTACGGAAAGTGAAGTAGTAGAAAGAGAGACACACAGAGCCAGATGAAGATAGAAGAACAACAGAAGATGCAAGGTGTCAGTGAACGATGACGAGCAGTAGGAGGAGCAGTAACAACGGCAGCCGGAGGTAGATAGAGGCGCAAACACAAAACACTTGAGCTAAACAATTCGCCAGAGGCATGCGGAAGTGAAAAGCCAAAAGCAAAGAGTGGCAAAAAAAACCAGAGAGAGAAAAAAAGAAGTAAAACGACAACAAAAAGCAGCAGCATACGAGCATACGCACACACACACACACACACACACACATAGCCCAAAAAGGAGCAGGAAATCAGAACGAGAACGAAGTGAAAGCATCCCGTTAGATGGCAAAAAAACGGAAATTCATTGCCAGACGTTTGAAGTGTGAGAAATTAGCGAAATGCCCAGACACAGTCGCACACACACACACACACACATATATATATACATCTATGAGTTGCTACAACAATGGCAGCAAGTTTGATAAGTTTTTTTTTTTTTTGTATCATTGCTAAAGTTCAGACAAACGAATGACTCGTCCAATGCGACGTATGCGCAATATTTGATATTTTTTTTTTTTTAATTTGTCAACAATTTCCGCTCACTGATTAATTTGCAATTTCCACACACACACACACACACACACAAATACACAGTAATATAAATGAATGAATGTACATTTTGTTTGCATTCAATTAAAATTTTATTATTAATAATAATAATTAAAATATTTTTATTTTTATTTTTATTTTTTTTTTTATTCAAATTAATTTTTATTTTTGCAATCTGTGGCATTTAACACTCACACAATCTTTCTGTCTGTCTGTTAGACTATGAAACTATTGTTTGAACTGTCTGTTAGTACTGACTGTTAGTTAGTACTGTCGAACAGCACACACACAGACACACAGACACATACACACGCGGCGTATACGTAATAATTATTTAGCCCGTCATTCAGGCTCAACGCTTTGTCGCCCACTGTTGCCGCTTGATGTTATGCTCAACGTATTTATATTATATGGCCAACAAACTTGGCTAACAACAGCAGCATCACAACAAGAACAACAACAGCAACAGCTACAACTTTGCCCAACAACTCAATCTTTCAACATTGCTCGCTCTCTCTCTGTTTCAGTTTCTGCAGCTCTATTGCTTTGCTCTCAGTGCTCTCAGAGAGTGCAGCATTTTATGAATGAGTTTTTGCGCACAGTAACACAGCTCAAAGAAAAAAAAAATGTTGAGCGTAAACTGTTAACAGCGCAATGTTAACAGAATCTGTTAACTCTAAGTAACTCTGAGTCTTTCTGTATCTTTGTATATTTGAGTATATTTTTGACAGTGTAAGTGTGTGTGTGTGTGTTTGTGTGTGTGGACATGTAAATTGCATTAAGATGATTCAGTTTGAAGCACAGGCATTTTCCATGCGCTTTTTGCGCTCTTTTGTGCAAATTGCATTTGGGCAACCTTTAGGCGCGTTTGGCACGCATTAAACCTTAACATTCCAGAGCAGAGAACAATGCGTTGCCTTGTCTTATATGTAAACAAGATAAGATGCCTAGATGTATGTAAATATATATATATATATATATATATACAAATACTATATATCGTGGGCATACATAACTTGACAGAGGCTGACTGACAGCCAAAAGTTGAGGCTCTGATGCTGAAGCTGTAGCTGTAGCTGAAGCTGATGCCAAGTCTGAAGCTGATGCTTGTTAGACATGACAATGCGTGTTTGTGTCAGGATAACTGTCAACAGTTGCCTCTTCGTTTGCCACTCACACAAAATACACACACACACTCTACATCTCTCTCTCTCTCTCACACACACACACATACTCTTGGCATATTCATGCTGCTTTTATATTTTTCTTTTTTTTCAGCTGCTAATTTCTTTTATAAATTTCATGTGCTGCATTTACATAAAACGCTCGTAACAATCATTTTCATATTCATCAAGTGTCGCCCTGTCACACTTGTGAGTTCATGCCAAAAAAAAAAAAAAAACAACAACAAAATATATAAATAAAAAATAAATAAAAATATTACAAATATGCATAAATATCAATTTATGCTCTACGCACACACACGCAACAGTTGGCACACACACACATATATATCAATATATGTTTATAGGCGATAGCATAGCATATGACATATGGCATATGGCAAGTCATATGTGATGTGTGATGTGTGATGTATGATATATGGCATAGATATGTCAGTAATGTAACACCAAGCCAAATCAATTTATTGCCAACAAAATCTACTATTGCCTCTCTCTCTCTCTTTCACACACACACACACACAAGCACAGACACTTCCTCATTGCCTTTAGTCAACGAACTAAACGGAAATCAATGTGGGTTGACATCTGAAAAATGTCAATTGCCAAAGCCAACAACAACAACAACAACATCGGCAACATACAAATTGTAGCATTATAAGAAATCAAATCTTGAAATTCTTGTTTATTTATTTATTTATTTTTTATTTTTTATTTATTTTTTTCTTCTATTTTTAGCTACGCATATTTATGTCTATAATAATTTAGCTGTAATAAAATATTTGCATAGTATTTATCAAAATAAAATATTATCAAATTTCTTTTCTTTTTTTTTTTAATTTAAATTTAATATGCGCATGTTATGTCAAAGTTCAATTGACAACAAAATTTGTTAGGTCATAAAACATTAAAAAAAAATGATAACTTAAATTTAATTGCAAAATAAAAATGAAAATATTCATGAATTTTTAAAAAAAAAATGATTTTGTATATTTATCAAATTTTTTTTATATTTTAATGAATTTTTGAAAAATTGACAAAAATAAAAACAAATAATTCAACAATTTTTTTTTTTAATTTATTTATTTAAAATATTTTAAAATATATTTCTAAATTTTTTAATTATTTTCTCATTTTTTTCAAATATATTTTTTTTTAATAATAATTAAACTTAATTTTTTTATAAAATAAAATTAAATATAACTCTTAGTGTAAAACAAAAGCATTTCAGCTCCAAAAATTTCAAAGTCAAAATTTTTTTTTCATATTTTAATAAATTTTTGAAAAATTTGAAAAAAAAAAAGAACTTAAATAAAATAATTCAACAAATTTTTTTTTAAATTTATTTATTTAAAATTATTTTAAAATATATTTTTTAAATTTTTTAATTATTTTCTCATTTTTTTGTAATATATTTTTTTTAATATTAATTAAATTGAATTTTTTTATAAAATAAAACTAAATATAAATCATAGTGTAAAACAAAAGCATTTCAGCTCCAAAAATTTCAAAGTCAAAATTTTTTTTTTCATATTTTAATAAAATTTTGAAAAATTGCCAAAAAAAAAAAATTAAAAAAAAATAATTCAACAATTTTTTTTTTAAATTTATTTATTTAAAATATTTTAAAATATATTTCTAAATTTTTTAATTATTTTCTCATTTTTTCAAATATATTTCTAAATTTTTTAATTATTTTTTCATTTTTCTCAAATATATTTTTTTTTAATAATAATTAAACTTGAATTTTTTTATAAAATAAAACTAAATATAAATCATAGTGTAAAACAAAAGCATTTCAGCTCCAAAAATTTCAAAGTCAAAGTTTTTTTTTCATATTTAAATAAATTTTTGAAAAATTGCCCAAAAAAAATTAAAAAAAAATAATTCAACAATTTTTTTTTTAAATTTATTTATTTAAAATATTTTAAAATATATTTCTAAATTTTTGAATTATTTTCCCATTTTTTTTTCAAATATATTTTTTAATAATATTTAAATTGAATTTTTTTTATAAAATAAAATTTAATATAAATCATAGTGTAAAACAAAAGCATTTCAGTTCCAAAAATTTCAAAGTCAACTTTTTTTTCATATTTTAATAAAATTTTGAAAAATTGCCAAAAAAAAATTAAAAAAAAATAATTCAACAATTTTAATTTTTTAATTTATTTATTTAAAATTATTTTAAAATATATTTTTTAAATTTTTTAATTATTTTCTCATTTTTTTGTAATATATTTTTTTAATAATAATTAAATTGCATTTTTTTTATAAAATAAAATTAAATATAAATCATAGTGTAAAACAAAAGCATTTCAGCTTCAAAAATTTCAAAGTCAAAGTTTTTTTTTCATATTTTAATAAATTTTTGAAAAATTGCTAAAAAATTAAAAAAAAAATAATTCGACAATTTTTTTTTTTTAATTTATTTATTTAAAATATTTTAAAATATATTTCAAAATTTTTAAATTATTTTCTCATTTTTTTCATATTTCATTCATATTCATATTTTTTTAATAATAATTAAATTGAATTTTTTTCATAAAATAAAATTAAATATAA
>JBAMBR010003013.1:0-23332 GCA_037044475.1 Zaprionus obscuricornis | reverse complement strand
ATTTTAAGCCCCATTAAAATTCTCATTCCAAACACATTTGAACTGTTTCTCCTACTGCTTTCCGCCTCATCCATAAACTTCCCCTCTATGGCAATGCGTTTGTATATATATATGTGTGTGTGTTTTTTTTAGAAATTATTATTTTTCATTCTTTGATTTCATTTATTTGAAAATAAATTTATAAAAATAAAAAGAAGAAAATAAAAAAAATTTAATTTAATTTTTTTCAATTTATATTTTTATTTTTCTTACTTGTGAAACTTTTGCTTTTTAGCAATTTGCATTTGGTTTTGCTGCTTCTCTGCTTTTTGCTCTTTGCTTTGTGCTTTTCTTCTTGTTGTTTTTTCTCTTGTGTTCTTGTGTTCTTTGCTGCTGCTGCGTCTTGCTGCTGCTGCTGCTGCTGTTGTTTGTTTTGTTCGAGCTGTTTGGGGGGCGGCTGTGTGGCCAAAGAGGCTTGGCTGTAGCAGAGGGTGCTAGGAGTATAGTCTAAAACAAACTTTAATATGCAAATAAGATTTTCACGGCGCACGAGCTTGGGGCCGAACATTAAGTGCAAATATGGCTAAAAGGATTGTCGCCAAGTGTTTAAAGTAGAATTTATAATAATTAATTGGTAACAGGGCGTGGTCACAATATACATACAAAACGCACAGACTGTAAGAGACTGAGAGAGAGAGAGAAAGGAAGAGAGAGAGAGAGAGAGAGAGATATGCATATATACTTTATAATATAAATATTATATTTTATATAGAAGTTAAAGGATTTCAACTCATCAACTTGCAGAAATCTTCTTCAACAATATCATTTAGCGCGATAAGGCAACGGACAAAGGTTGAAAGGTTGAAAAGCTTAGACATTTGACACCATCATAACTATAAACAGTGTCTCAGACAATAGCGCAAAGGTTAAACGGAACTAAGTTTGGGTTAGAAAAGCAACAAAAAAAAAAGAAAAAAAAAAGTCAACGACAAAAAAAAGAAAAAAAAAAAATAGACAACAGAGCGTAACGAGGCCCAAAACATATTAAAATAAAAATCTGACTACAGTTAGGCAGTAAAGTGGAGAAGAGAAACAGAGAGAGAGAGAGAGAGAGAGAGAGAGAAAAGAACAAGTTGCCATAGAAGTTCTTATGATAAGCCTTCATATAAATGCCAAGCACCGGAAATTTGTTCCTTGCATTTGTTCTCTACAATTTAAAGTTTACTTCAACATTGAAATTTAAGCTACAATTTTTATTTTTATTTTTTTTTTTTATTTTTTGTTATATTTTAATTGTTATAACTAAAGAAAAGTTATCTTGGCTTAAGGCTAAGTTCCATTTTTTTTTGTATAATAATAAAAGCAAAGTATATAAAATATATATGCAAATTTTTACTAGCAAAAAGTTCTTGGCAAACAAAAAAGTAAAACTCTTTTTGCAGCGCTGCAACGTTTGCACTTGGCAAAGACTCGTAAAAATTTGCTTTGAAGCTCCAACCGAAAGTCTCAACAATTAGCTGTGCACTTTAGCTAAAGTGCACAGCTAATTGTTGAGACTTTCGGTTGGAGCTTCAAAGCAAATTTTTACGTGTCTTTGCCAAGTGCAAACGTTGCAGCGCTGCAAAAAGAGTTTTACTTTTTTCTTTGCCAAGAACTTTTTGCTAGTAAAAATTTGCATATATATTTTATATACTTTGCTTTTATTATTATACAAAAAAAAATGGAACTTAGCCTTAAGCCAAGATAACTTTTCTTTAGTTATAACAATTAAAATATAACAAAAAATAAAAAAAAAAAATAAAAATAAAAATTGTAGCTTAAATTTCAATGTTGAAGTAAACTTTAAATTGTAGAGAACAAATGCAAGGAACAAATTTCCGGTGCTTGGCATTTATATGAAGGCTTATCATAAGAACTTCTATGGCAACTTGTTCTTTTCTCTCTCTCTCTCTCTCTCTCTCTCTGTTTCTCTTCTCCACTTTACTGCCTAACTGTAGTCAGATTTTTATTTTAATATGTTTTGGGCCTCGTTACGCTCTGTTGTCTATTTTTTTTTTTTCTTTTTTTTGTCGTTGACTTTTTTTTTTCTTTTTTTTTTGTTGCTTTTCTAACCCAAACTTAGTTCCGTTTAACCTTTGCGCTATTGTCTGAGACACTGTTTATAGTTATGATGGTGTCAAATGTCTAAGCTTTTCAACCTTTCAACCTTTGTCCGTTGCCTTATCGCGCTAAATGATATTGTTGAAGAAGATTTCTGCAAGTTGATGAGTTGAAATCCTTTAACTTCTATATAAAATATAATATTTATATTATAAAGTATATATGCATATCTCTCTCTCTCTCTCTCTCTCTTCCTTTCTCTCTCTCTCTCAGTCTCTTACAGTCTGTGCGTTTTGTATGTATATTGTGACCACGCCCTGTTACCAATTAATTATTATAAATTCTACTTTAAACACTTGGCGACAATCCTTTTAGCCATATTTGCACTTAATGTTCGGCCCCAAGCTCGTGCGCCGTGAAAATCTTATTTGCATATTAAAGTTTGTTTTAGACTATACTCCTAGCACCCTCTGCTACAGCCAAGCCTCTTTGGCCACACAGCCGCCCCCCAAACAGCTCGAACAAAACAAACAACAGCAGCAGCAGCAGCAGCAACAGCAGCAGCAGCAAAGAACACAAGAACACAAGAGAAAAAACAACAAGAAGAAAAGCACAAAGCAAAGAGCAAAAAGCAGAGAAGCAGCAAAACCAAATGCAAATTGCTAAAAAGCAAAAGTTTCACAAGTAAGAAAAATAAAAATATAAATTGAAAAAAATTAAATTAAATTTTTTTTATTTTCTTCTTTTTATTTTTATAAATTTATTTTCAAATAAATGAAATCAAAGAATGAAAAATAATAATTTCTAAAAAAAACACACACACATATATATATACAAACGCATTGCCATAGAGGGGAAGTTTATGGATGAGGCGGAAAGCAGTAGGAGAAACAGTTCAAATGTGTTTGGAATGAGAATTTTAATGGGGCTTAAAATGTAGCTGAAGCAATGCTTGAAGTGCAATGCTGTGGTGGCACGCTAAGTAGATGATGCTTGAGTGTGTGTCTAAGTATGTGATATATAACTACACATAATATACACATACATATATAAGCTAGATATATATAGTGTAGAAAAGAGAGAGAGATATGTATAAGTATTGCGTCGATGTCGCCATTGTTTTGCATATGTTCGCTGAACTTACGGAAGTGTTGCCAGCAAATAGCAAAAAGGAAAAGCAAAAGCAAAAGCAACAGGAAATGCAGCCATCTCTTGGCAGTAGTTTAAACACCAATACACACACACAAACACACACACGTACACGCACACACTCTATAGTTTATATAAAGTGCAAACAGCTGCACATATGGTTCAGCTATATACACATAGACTAACATTCATTTTATGCATCGACAAAGTGCTGCTACTTGTAATATAACCGCATCACACACACGCACACATACACTAGCACGTTTATAGCCAAAGACTTTCCCCCACAAACTACATATACTCACACTCTAGCTTAAGCATTAAGTTGACACCACATTTAACTATCTTTGCCTTTGTATATATATCTATGTCTGTGTGTGCGTGTGTGTGTGCTTGTGTGTGGCCTGTGCGTGCAGTTCTTTCGCAGCAAAACTGCGGGTGTGCCCCCAAAAAAAAAAAAAAAAAACGCCTCTGCATGTTCGCCTGCTGCCTGCTGCCTGGTGCCATGGACTTTTGCCTTTTGCCTTCATGCTTGTATCATATATCGAAGGGCAGGTCAAAAGGCGTTTAATTGCTTTCAAACAATCAACCGTCAACCACAACAAATTTGGGCTAAAATATCCAATTTCAAATTGATCGAAAGCCATAGCTGTAACTATCATGAACCAAAAGCCAAACACAAGTGTTTTCTACACTTCATCAATGAGTAACATAAATTGTTGTAGCTATGTATCTGTGTATCTATGTATCTATGTATCTGTGTAACTGTGTATCTATGTATCTGTGTAACTATCTATCTAATCGCATCTTCAAAGTTGCTTATAGGTCAAGCCTTGTTTAAAGGTTAGCCGCAAACATAACAGATTTTCTGTTTATGTATCTATAGAACAGTTGCATGAGTCATTGCGGAACAAGTGCACAAACATGATGAGCTTGCTTATACCCTATAATAGAGAATAAAGTGTGGCACTTACTTGGCTTAGTTGTCTAATCTAAGACTTTGTGTGTTCTCAAGTGCATCATGTCAAGTTGCAATTTTTTATATGCTATGATAGACAATGCAAATACTCTATAAAATCTTAAAACTTTTAATACAGCAGTACAAATATTTCTTGTAACTTTCTAAGACATTGGCTGATCTTCAATTAACAGCTTTTCAATAATATTTATAAATTACAGGGTATACAACAAAAAAAATTTTTTGCAATTTCAGTTTTACTTTTAGTGCTTAGTTCTAGTATACCCTGCAATTTATTTTTTTTAAATTTTGATTGCCTAATATACCCGTTTTTATTTAAAGTACAGGGTATAGCAAAAGCTCTGCAGTGCACCTGCACGCCAAACACTTCCGCTAAGCAACGCTTCCGATCTGACTGTAAAATGTTGTTCCAGTTAGATGAGCAACGGCATCGGCATTCAACGTAATATACCGGCAGCTGAGTAACAACAACAACAACAACAGTAGCAGCAGCAGCTAAATCGATGGCAGCAGCGACAGAGACAGAGAGACGTCACTACAGAGCAGCGACAACAGCGACAGCGGTAGCGGGAGACATAAACAATAGCGAACCGCGAAAATGAAAAATAAAAAAAAAAAAAAGGCGAACTGCGTTGGAGTCAATGTTTATCATTGTCTCTGTACAACAGCAGCAGCAGCAGCAGCAACAACACAAAAGCAACAACAATGCGTCACAAATCGAGCGTTGTCATGACAATCGTTTGTACGTACGCTCGCTGTGGGGGAGCAGCTTGAGCTTGTGAAGCTTGTCAAAGAGAGTGAAAAAGAGTGAGTGAGTAAGAAAGAGACATACAGAATGAGCAAGCGAGCAGCGAGGTGAATGAGTGAGTGAGTGAGAGAGAGAGGCAAAGGGAGAGCATGTAAAAAACAAAAAAAAGACTGTGCAGTCAGAGTTTTGGGCTTTGCCCGCGATTATCAGTTGTTCGCTTGTCTCGCGCCTGTCTTCACGCAGCTTCAGCTCTATGGCTAACACCTCAAATAGACAATAAGTACTACAGTGCCGGTATATTTAGCATATAACTTAAGTAAGTATTATTTAACACACTTGTCTAAATACTTGTTAATATGTATTTTATTATTATTTGATTTATATATTTAGAATGATTTCTTTGGGTATTGCATATAAAATTTCATTACTTTTATTGCTTATCTTTGTGGCATCAATGATCTGTGTGCTCTCACTGCCGATCTTTGATTATGGAAAGAATAAAAATAATGCCTGCAAAGCTTTAGATGATTGTGATCCATTTCTACCGATCTGTGCCTCACATCGTAATGAACATCAATTCTTTTATAGTCATTGTGATATGTTACGTGAAAGTTGCCTAACTGGTAAAGGTAAGTAGCATATATTAACTAATTAATATATATACTACTATAGATATATCTTCTTGTTCTTTAATAGATTGGAAATCGGATTATTTTAGTCATTGTAATGTTAGCAAACTTTAATACAATGATATACTACTAATTTATATAGTAGCATGATATCTACATATATAGGATCGTTCAATGGATATATAGTTCCAAGCATCAATTAATTATATACTTAATATATGTAGTATATAATATATACTATCAGAGAAGACTGACTGTACGACTACTGCTTTAGACTCTTAAGTTTGTTTTATTACCAATATGAAATTCTTTTTGTAAAGTGAATAAAATATGAAATTATACCAAATATCAATAATAATTAAAGCATATTACAAACATTTAAGTATATCACTAACTATAGATGTTGAAGAAGAAGATGATGAGGAAGAGGAAGCAGCTGCCTGCCTCTGTATGTAATTAAAGCTGTTCAACTTAACGTTAAATGTAAGCTTAATGGATTCCCTCCTATGAATTCATATAAATATTTATATATATAGCGATATATATATATACTTACAAGTGCTTAAAAATGTATGTGTGCATAATGTGTGTGTGTGTGGGAAAAAGCTTCCACTGTCGTTTTGCCATATATCGCGTGTGTATTACGTGAGCTTAAAGTAACGGAACCACTTAACCGCAGGCCCATGGCTTCAATATAATTGATTTAAAAACATCCTGAGATGTAAGAATATTTTTTTTTCCAAATACACTTTTTTATACCAGGGGTATATTAATTTTGACATGTAGTTTACTAGATGAAAGAAAAATGGCGTTATATACTATATAGTATATATTCTTGATCATCAAAAAAAAAAAAGAAAGTTGGTTCAAAGTAGTTTCATCTGTTGTTCCTTTGTAAGAGCCATGGGTATGAAATTTGACTATCCTACACTGTATAAAAGTGATTCGCTTGATCGTAACACTCTAAGCCTCGGTACTATATATATATTTTTTTTTTGAATCAAGCTGCTTTCGTCTATCTGTAACTGATTATCCTGTCGAAATCGGCTGCATCGTACTACTATAATTGCCATATCAACAAACGTTCAGAAAATTGAACTTCCGAAACACTTTTTTTACTGGCAAGTATATGAAATTTTCGGCATTCCGGCAATAATAATTTTCCTTTCTGTTTTTCCTTTTTTTTTTAAATACAAACGTGGCTATCAACAGTTAAGGCTTCAACCTGTATATGTCTGTATATAAAACATACACATACATATACATAGAGTACTTATATATAGTATATATACAGCATGTGCTCTGATTAATTGCATAAAGCTTAAGCCATGAGCTCTTATAATTTGTCTGTAATTATAACAGTAAAAAGTCAGCGCGAACGAACGAACGAAAGAATGAAAAGAAAGAGAAGAAGGACACGTGATATCTCTTATCTTCAGATACATATATCATTATTATTATTATTATTATTATATTTATTTTTGTTTTTTTCTCTCTTTTTTTGGGGGGAATAGCACAGCATATAATGAGCAACATAAGAAGCCAATTTACAAGGCAGAAAAGTTCTATACAAAAGCGTCAAGGAGATGAAAGTCCCGAGTTGCCGACATGGAATTTGACTTCGAAACAGCGTTAAGCGCCTTGGCATTGCCTCATTGAACGTGCTGATTGTATGTATACCTTATATACATACTGACATATAGATGTCTATGTGTGTATGTATTTATGTATGTATGTGTGTGAATTTGTATGTACTAAGTAAGTACTTTGCACATGTAGCGAGTACATAAGTTCAGTTGATGACATTAATTATAAAAATGATGAAGTGAAAGAAGATGAAATGACAGTGAGTGTGAGAGAGAGAGAGAGTAAATGTGTGAGAGCAAGATAGCGAGAGTGAAATGAGAATGCCTGCAGCAAAGTCGAGAGTTTATCATAAAGGACACTTCAGGCGGCTGAGGCTTAATTAAGGATTGCAGAGTTTGGTCAAGCGAGTAACATACAATTCACATATACACACACACAGACACAGACATACATACATATATAGTCATACATTATAATGACAGGCCATGTACAAATAGCACTTCAGGGAATTCTTTCAGTTATACTAATTAAGCTGAACTTAACTATAAATAACTGTACAATTAGTCAAAGTACCAGCAAAAAAACTTAACTATATGCAGTATTCAGAGCATAACTAGTACAGAAATATCTTATATTATTATATAGACATTAGCTATAAATATACTTGCAACATAACTTCAAAATACTAAAACTATATTTTAAAAAATATTTAAAAAAAAAAAACAAATTGAAAAAAAAATTTCTAAACAAAAGCCTTAAATCTATTTATATTTCTCTAAAGTGTTTTTAATTTTTTTTTTTGCAATGCTGCAACTTCAGCACAGTCTGCTTAACCTTAACCCCCCCCCCCCACACCCCTTATACTACTCCTTCCAACACTTCTTAGTTTATTTTTAAAAGCATTTCAAGTGCAATTTTCTTCTGTTTAATCTTCTGCTGCTGATACTGCTGTTCCTGCTGCTGCTGCTGATGATTTTGTTTGATTTGCTTTTCAGTCTCAACCCACAAAAAAAAATAAAATAAAAATAAAATAAACGAAGGCCGTGGGCAGCGTTTACTTCAAGTGCTAAGGAAATACTCTATATATATATATATATATATATAATTCTTTGACAGAGCGAGACAAAGAAAAGGCAAAACGTGAAAGAGAAAGAAAACAAGTATAGAAAACTTTCACAGTCAGAATCAGAATCAACGTTAGAAAGAATTGTAGAGCGTTGATGTGTGGCAAAAACACAAAAGTTCAAACTCAAGTACTCTGTGATTTCTTTTCTTTCTCTCTCTCACTCTCTTGCTGTCTCTTTCTTTTTGCTATTGTGAATTCATTTAAGCAAAGCTAATTACTTGGGGGCATAAACAAAAGCACATAATTAAATATTGAACTGTTTGTCGCGCCAATTGAGCGTGCCACAAAAGCAAAAGCAAAAGCAAAGCGCATGCCACAAAACAAGTCTCAGTCAAACCTCACTAATGAATTTGGGCCAAAATAATTGAAAACACAGCCAATTAGTGAAAAATGCAGCATACTTCAAAAAAAGAAAAAAAAAATTACAGCAACAATAAAAACAACACACAAAAAAAATCACATCAAATGCGAATGAGCAAGGAAAACACAAGTTGCAAAAAATTTGTTTTTTGTTGTTGCACAGTTTTCTCTACCAAACAACAGTCCCCCCCCCCCTTCCGCCACACCCCCTTCCGATTCGAATAAAAAGTCAATTTCATTGGTTCAATTTTAACTGTGCTTCGTTTTACGGTTGCTTTTCCTCATGCTTCGTTTTACAAACAGTTTCGAGATTTTTTTTTCCCCAAATTTAATTGTCCTTTACAGGTGTCTCGTAATTTGGCAGCCAATTTGCCAGTAACAAAAACAAAATAAAAATAAAAAAATAATAAAAAATTAATTTACTAATTGCCAATAATGATCATTGTATCAATGTATCAATTTCAATATTGTTTTCAACACAAAAAGGTTTCTGAAAGTTACTTTTGTATATTTTGCAAGTGATTTTTTTGTTTGAGTTTTTATACATTTTATAGTAGCTCAAATGCTAATGAAATTAAATATTACTTACAAACACAGTTAAGTGTATGCACATTTCTCATGTATAGCAATCAAAATATAGTTCAGAGATAATCTAGTGCCAAGCTATTAACACTAAGTGGTTTCCCCCTCCCGCCCTGTGATACTTTCAAGTAATTTTTTACAAATTTTTTCTAATACTCTGGCAGAGGCTCTATTAGTTCCAGTCATGAGTTTGTAATGCCTATAAGCAGGCATGACAGAAAATATATATTAAAATTTTTTAAAAAACATCAACAGCAGTTTCTATAGCTGGTGATCCTTTTGTTCCTTAGTTATTAATAAAACTTTGTACAGTCGAGTCTCGATAATTCGAAATGGCACGGGTATCATATTTTTTACTAATTTTTGAGAATTTCGAATTATTTTCAAATTATTTATTGAATTTCTTTTCAAGGGAACAGAAATGTTTATGAATTATTGAGAATTTCGAATTAACGGGATACGAATTATCGCAACTCGACTGTATAACTATTTTCTATGCTGTATATTAGGTTAAACTGGTCGCATTGGAAATATATATTACATGTATAGGAACAATCTGTTGAAATTTGATTTTTTTGTATGCAAAAGTTTTGTGCAGAAACTGCAAGAGTATGAAAAAACTTAACCATCCGGATGCCAGAACTTGACTCCTTTTTTTTTTTAAATTTCATGATGAAAAAAGTTCAACTCGAATTTCTATAATTTATCAAAGTTTGTTAGCTACTTTTAAACAGCGTTAATTAACATGTCACATACTTAGAAGCTTTGTTTAAAAATAAGAAAAAAAAAACAAAATAAAAATAAGAAATATATATAATACAAAAGCATCGTAAATTTTCTTCTTAGCTGTCTTTTAATTTTGGCTTTTACACACACACATACACACAGAGAGAGATATACAGACCGGGGCATTGGGGTAGAAGGAGAATGTCGACAACGCCAGTTGAGTTGACATGAATAATGACGCTTACACAATTCTGACAGGTTTCTCAACAGTAAAAGAGAATGTTGCAGGGAGAGGAGGAAAGCATGAAGAGCGATGTTAAGTTGAGGTCGTGATAAATTATAAAAGCTAACAAAATACAGCAGTTTATACGTGTTTTATCAGCATTGTCGCTGCACACACACACACACACATGTAGGCATACATCCTTACAAACATATACAGACAATGACACGCCCCTTTTCATCAACGTTTTCCGCGTTTTTATTTGAGGAAGGAGACAACAAAAAACTCTCATTCTTTCAATTATATTAAATTGAAGCTTTCTTTAAGCTTTACATTCTATATACCGCACTTTGTCCCCCTTGCCCCCCCCCCTCCCTTCTCATATTTTGTCCCATTTCAAAAATGTTCATTTCCATTCAGTTTTTTAACTTAGAAAGAAAAGTTGTATTATTTCCAAATGATTAACAATAAACAATTAAACTTCCGTCGTCTTATCAACAAACTTTTCTGTTTTCTTTTCAACATTTTCTTCTTCGACAACAGTTGCTGTTGTTTCCGTTTCCGCTGCAAGTTTTTTTGCCATCAATGCCAATTTCTCACGACGAAATTCTTTGCGTGCCTCATCGAGCAACACATTGTGCAACAGATTACGATTCTGACTTGTGTCCTGTGTTAGCGGCGGATAAGGATTTCCACGCAATTCCAGTACAGATCTCTTATAATAAATGCCTGGATAATGACGAGGTGCCTTAAACATGCGTGTGTAGGAAATATTTGAATTCTCATAGCGCGGTACAAGCACTTTAAATAATTTGTGCACTAGCTGCTTTTCCAGCAGCCAATAGTCAGCCAGCTCCATTGTTGCTTTGTGTTTATCGCCATGGCGTATAGCATTTGATATAAGCTAGAATATTAACAGAATTCAATAAATTAAATAATGTTATTAATACTATGTTATTCTATTTACCAGCTCTGCATATCCGCGTGCTTCATCTGCACGATTGTAGAATAATTCGATTCGCTCATTTTTCACCAGTGCTGTGACGGTTTTTCGTAACTTAAGTAGGCGACCCTCTGGACCGTCAGGATTCTTTAAATTACGTTTAGTTGGTCGAACTGCGATACGCAGTTGTGATATTAATTTTGTGACATCCGCTTGATTCATTATTTTTAAATAAAATTCAATTGTTTTCAACCAAAAATATACAAATGGAAATTCACGTAACGAGCAGCCGGCCAAACAGCTGATAATACATAATACCGATATATTACAATATCGATATTTTACACCCAGCCCTGGCAAGGTAAATATATAAAAAAACCGATACTTTAAACTGCTTTTGGCGGGAAGAATAGAATTACTTATAAAATTAATAATTTATTTCGAAAACTTAAATATGACACTTAAGCTATATGCTGTAATATTCCCTGACGTACCAACGTTTCCACTTGAGCACGCGGCAAATAATGTTGACTATTCTTTTTCAAATGAACCACTTCGCCATCGTCCAGCTCAAATTTTCCATAGTCCTCCACACAGCGAACTTCGATATAGAGAGATTTGGGTGGACGAAGATTACCAGTGAGATCAATACCTTGACCATCGCCAACGGAACGCATATAGGCAGCCAGAGATTTCGAATAATTGTTGAAGAATTGCACTTCTGGTTCACATAGTGTCTGTTTAATATCTCCAGGAATAATGGGTCCAAATTCCCAACGCAAAGCTTTTATACGCTGCATACGTTCATACAAGTAAGCTAACAAACAGCGTTTATTCCGTTGCAGTGCCGCATGTCTATAATTAAGTAAAGGCCAAAGGCTGCGATCACCAGAACTGTTATATGTGGAAGCTTGTGCGACATTCTCCTCGAATATAGCTTTAATCTCCTCGAGAACTTGACGAACGCCATCATCATCAAAGGACGGTATAGTCTGTGATGATCGCTTGAGATCTTTCAATAATTCAAAGGCCTTATCGCCAAACATTTTATTTGAACCACTCATCTTTGTTTTTTTTTTATTATTATTATTTTGTTATTATTTCCCGCTAACTGTCAGCAACTTATCAGCTGGAATACAAAACTTATCGAATTGATCGTTGCAGCTCTTGTGAAAATGTATCGAAATGATCAATTATCAATGAACACAGCTTATATTTTATATTCATCAGAGTGGGAGATGAAGAACTAAATATTAAATAAATATTGATTTGACACAGTAACAAATTATAAACAATTCAAAATACAATTGTAGTTATTTAAGTTTACTCAATATACGCACACAAAGGGATTTCCTTATCAAGTGGGGAAACTAGTATTTTGGCCACAATTCGCGATATCGAATTGGTATTTTTTGTATCGATTAGAGTGGTATTTTTTGATGGTCTTCAAGGTGGCCACATTGCGCAGTTAACAGTGAAAATTCTGAGGTGATTGTATTGTGTGTGGTGTGTTCATACTCAATTTAACTTAATTAAGTTAAAAATAAAACAGTGTTAGGCGCACTTTAAAACCAACGTGAGGATTTCAACCCGCTTACTAAAAACAGCCACGTATAACGGCCCGCCGGTAAAAACCGCACCCGTACGAAAATATGGCAACAGCAGCAGCTAACACGACAGCTGGATCAGCAACGAAAGACGTTGCGCCTGCAGCGGCAGCGGCGCCTGCTAAGACTTTATCCGGCGTTGTGAAACAAGTAAGTCAAATATTTATATGAAAAAAATTAAGTGTTTTTTAAAAAAATTAAACTAATTTATAAAACAGTAGATTAATGCATAAAATGTATTAAAATTGTGTGATTATGATATGATTATCATCAGCGTGGCAAATGCGGCTAATTCCATTCACGCAAGAGGGAAAGAGATATGCATATAGGCGCATTGTTTGAGTGTGACACGTCGAACACGATTATACACACTCATACGATGGCTGCTGAGCACTCACACACATACACACGCATACAGGCGCGGCATATAACGTAAAGAAATGAAAGTTATCGAAAGGTGCCAAGTTGGCAGATTTTCTTCGTTTCGTGGTGTCCCTCATAAATGAAATGTGTAAAGCATATCATTTTGTTATCATAAACTACCTGTGTGAGCCCTATATACACTAGTTGCTTTCATCGTTTTTCACTGTCAACGTCATCAATCAGCAGCAGCGTCAACGCCGTTTGCCGTCGCTTGCCGGCGTTTTGAAACATGCGTTTTTATCCGTGATAAACACACACATACGTACCTCAATCGCACACATAGGCACGAGTTAAATGCAAAAACTAATCGTTTCTAACCTCAAAAAAAAAAGTCATGCACAGGCGCAAAACGTACCCATGAATAAATACATACATATGCATGTAAAATCATATATATATATATATATATGTAGCTATATATGTATCTATGTGTATTACATTTGTATATAATGCAAATTTTGGTTACTTTCGATTTTTACATTCCTTTGTTGCTTGGTTCATGACAACTTTGACCTGTACCTCGTACTGAATTATTTTTTTTTACAATATACGTGTCAAGTATCTTTGAAAATGCAAACCAAAAATTGATAATCAGTTGATAATCGTTATCAATTAAAATATATTGCAAGCGGCGCGTTTGGCACTTTGATGACGTTGGCACAAGCACATCTTGGCAACGAAGAAGAAAAAACAAAAAAAAAGAAAAAAAGACACAAAACTTGAGGCCCGACCCAAATGCCGCGTCAGCATTCCAATGCTCCCGTCCATGTTACAGATTTTACGTGGAAAACCTGTTGATTTTAAAAATGCCGCACACTAACACTAACACACCTGTTTATCGCCTATTCATGCATTTGTGTGTGTGTGTGTTTGTGTTGTGCATACATATGTGAAAGCGAGCACGCTATATAGGAGTAACCGCCCAATAGAGAGTTACCCGTTATCCCATGTAACTCACTTTGCTCAAATATATTGATTATAGTAATTAATCAGAATTAATTAATATTATTTTATTTAATTCAACTTTTGTTAAATAACTGAATCACGTGAATTTCTTTCTCAGAAATTCACGTGATTCCCATGCCCAGGGTTCATCCTTGGTCTCATCACCGCCAGCGCCCGGCCTTCTCGCCAATTTTGGTGCGAGTACATGAGAGAAGGTGATTTGTTTCTCCGGTGGTGGCGCACCTTTCGTTGCACGTATTACGACAGTATCGCCAGAGAGTACCTGCAGTGAATGAGGTTAAAGTGAAGTGTGAGAAAGTGTAAGTAGAAAACACGTGCGTATTATTTTTGACATTTCTCTACATGTCAGTATGTAGGTCAATTGTATACCAATAGGCGGCGCCACAGGCGCAACTATTTTACAGGGTTGCAAACAAATAAGTAGGACCGTGTGACAAAAACCCTTAATATAATTTGTCTCTATTTTCAAGTGCAAAATAAAAATACCAAATACCGTTTTGTTTTTGAAAAAATTTTTAAATACATATTTTCTAGTTTGAAAATATTCAACTAGTGCAGAAATATCTGCATAAATTTTGAATTTATTTTGCTTAAAATTAATGGGCGTGTCCTAGAATATTTTGTTGTGCTGTGCTGAATAAATATTTGGCAAAAATAGTTCAATGACTTGCGCTATCTAAGTATACAACACTCTTATACATATCAATATATATATATATGTACATATGAATGTATGTACCATACACCCATTCATTCATGCCTAAGTTCTAAACTGAAGGTAAACAATGTTCCAAAGTACAATTAAAATTTACTATTTCTATACTATACAATTTGTATTTATTATTTAACAAAAGTTGAATTAAATAAAATAATATTAATTAATTCTGATTAATTACTATAATCAATATATTTGAGCAAAGTGAGTTACATGGGATAACGGGTAACTCTCTATTGGGCGGTTACTCCTATATAGCGTGCTCGCTTTCACATATGTATGCACAACACAAACATACACACACACACACACACACACACAAATGTATGAATAGGCGATAAACAGGTGAGTTGGTGTTAGTGTGCGGCATTTTAAAAATCAACAGGTTTTCCACGTAAAATCTGTAACATGGACGGGAGCATTGGAATGCTGACGCGGCATTTGGGTCGGGCCTCAAGTTTTGTCTTTTTGTTTTTTCTTCTTCGTTGCCAAGATGTGCTTGTGCCAACGTCATCAAAGTGCCAAACGCGCCGCTTGCAATATATTTTAATTGATAACGATTATCAACTGATTATCAATTTTTGGTTTGCATTTTTAAAGATACTTGACACGTATATATTGTAAAAAAAAAATAATTCAGTACGAGGTACGGGTCAAAGTTGTCATAAACCAAGCAACAAAGGAATGTAAAAATCGAAAGTAACCAAAATTTGCATTATATACAAATGTAATACACATAGATACATATATAGCTACATATATATATATATATGATTTTACATGCATATGTATGTATTTATTCATGGGTACGTTTTGCGCCTGTGCATGACTTTTTTTTTGAGGTTAGAAACGATTAGTTTTTGCATTTAACTCGTGCCTATGTGTGCGATTGAGGTACGTATGTGTGTGTTTATCACGGATAAAAACGCATGTTTCAAAACGCCGGCAAGCGACGGCATACGGCGTTGACGCTGCTGCTGTTGCTGATTGATGACGTTGACAGTGAAAAACGATGAAAGCAACTAGTGTATATAGGGCTCACACAGGTAGTTTATGATAACAAAATGATATGCTTTACACATTTCATTTATGAGGGACACCACGAAACGAAGAAAATCTGCCAACTTGGCACCTTTCGATAACTTTCATTTCTTTACGTTATATGCCGCGCCTGTATGCGTGTGTATGTGTTTGAGTGCTCAGCAGCCATCGTATGAGTGTGTATAATCGTGTTCGACGTGTCACACTCAAACAATGCGCCTATATGCATATCTCTTTCCCTCTTGCGTGAATGGAATTAGCCGCATTTGCCACGCTGATGATAATCATATCATAATCACACAATTTTAATACATTTTATGCATTAATCTACTGTTTTATAAATTAGTTTAATTTTTTTAAAAAACACTTAATTTTTTTCATATAAATATTTGACTTACTTGTTTCACAACGCCGGATAAAGTCTTAGCAGGCGCCGCTGCCGCTGCAGGCGCAACGTCTTTCGTTGCTGATCCAGCTGTCGTGTTAGCTGCTGCTGTTGCCATATTTTCGTACGGGTGCGGTTTTTACCGGCGGGCCGTTATACGTGGCTGTTTTTAGTAAGCGGGTTGAAATCCTCACGTTGGTTTTAAAGTGCGCCTAACACTGTTTTATTTTTAACTTAATTAAGTTAAATTGAGTATGAACACACCACACACAATACAATCACCTCAGAATTTTCACTGTTAACTGCGCAATGTGGCCACCTTGAAGACCATCAAAAAATACCACTCTAATCGATACAAAAAATACCAATTCGATATCGCGAATTGTGGCCAAAATACTAGTTTCCCCACTTGATAAGGAAATCCCTTTGTGTGCGTATATTGAGTAAACTTAAATAACTACAATTGTATTTTGAATTGTTTATAATTTGTTACTGTGTCAAATCAATATTTATTTAATATTTAGTTCTTCATCTCCCACTCTGATGAATATAAAATATAAGCTGTGTTCATTGATAATTGATCATTTCGATACATTTTCACTAGAGCTGCAACGATCAATTCGATAAGTTTTGTATTCCAGCTGATAAGTTGCTGACAGTTAGCGGGAAATAATAACAAAATAATAATAATAAAAAAAAACAAAGATGAGTGGTTCAAATAAAATGTTTGGCGATAAGGCCTTTGAATTATTGAAAGATCTCAAGCGATCATCACAGACTATACCGGCCTTTGATGATGATGGCGTTCGTCAAGTTCTCGAGGAGATTAAAGCTATATTCGAGGAGAATGTCGCACAAGCTTCCACATATAACAGTTCTGGTGATCGCAGCCTTTGGCCTTTACTTAATTATAGACATGCGGCACTGCAACGGAATAAACGCTGTTTGTTAGCTTACTTGTATGAACGTATGCAGCGCATAAAAGCTTTGCGTTGGGAATTTGGACCCATTATTCCTGGAGATATTAAACAGACACTATGTGAACCAGAAGTGCAATTCTTCAACAATTATTCGAAATCTCTGGCTGCCTATATGCGTTCCGTTGGCGATGGTCAAGGTATTGATCTTACTGGTAATCTTCGTCCACCCAAATCTCTCTATATCGAAGTTCGCTGTGTGGAGGACTATGGAAAATTTGAGCTGGACGATGGCGAAGTGGTTCATTTGAAAAAGAATAGTCAACATTATTTGCCGCGTGCTCAAGTGGAAACGTTGGTACGTCAGGGAATATTACAGCATATAGCTTAAGTGTCATATTTAAGTTTTCGAAATAAATTATTAATTTTATAAGCAATTCTATTCTTCCCGCCAAAAGCAGTTTAAAGTATCGGTTTTTTTTTACGCTTGCCTTGCCAGGGCTGGGTGTAAAATATCGATATTATAATATATCGGTATTATGTATTATCAGCTGTTTGGCCGGCTGGTCGTTACGTGAATTTCCATTTGTATATTTTTGGTTGAAAACAATTGAATTTTACTTAAAAATAATGAATCAAGCGGATGTCACAAAATTAATATCACAACTGCGTATCGCAGTTCGACCAACTAAACGTAATTTAAAGAATCCTGACGGTCCAGAGGGTCGCCTACTTAAGTTACGAAAAACCGTCACAGCACTGGTTAAAAATGAGCGAATAGAATTATTCTACAATCGTGCAGATGAAGCACGCGGATATGCAGAGCTGGTAAATAGAATAACATAGTATTAATAACATTATTTAATTTATTGAATTCTGTTAATATTCTAGCTTATATCAAATGCTATACGCCATGGCGATAAACACAAAGCAACAATGGAGCTGGCTGACTATTGGCTGCTGGAAAAGCAGCTAGTGCACAAATTATTTAAAGTGCTTGTGCCGCGCTATGAGAATTCAAATATTTCCTACACACGCATGTTTAAGGCACCTCGTCATTATCCAGGCATTTATTATAAGAGATCTGTACTGGAATTGCGTGGAAATCCTTATCCGCCGCTAACACAGGACACAAGTCAGAATCGTAATCTGTTGCACAATGTGTTGCTCGATGAGGCACGCAAAGAATTTCGTCGTGAGAAATTGGCATTGATGGCAAAAAAACTTGCAGCGGAAACGGAAACAACAGCAACTGTTGTCGAAGAAGAAAATGTTGAAAAGAAAACAGAAAAGTTTGTTGATAAGACGACGGAAGTTTAATTGTTTATTGTTAATCATTTGGAAATAATACAACTTTTCTTTCTAAGTTAAAAAACTGAATGGAAATGAACATTTTTGAAATGGGACAAAATATGAGAAGGGGCAATAGAATGTAAAGCTTAAAGAAAGCTTCAATTTAATATAATTGAAAGAATGCGAGTTTTTTGTTGTCTCCTTCCTCAAATAAAAACGCGGAAAACGTTGATGAAAAGGGGCGTGTCATTGTCTGTATATGTTTGTAAGGATGTATGCCTACATGTGTGTGTGTGTGTGTGCAGCGACAATGCTGATAAAACACGTATAAACTGCTGTATATTGTTAGCTTTTATAATTTATCACGACCTCAACTTAACATCGCTCTTCATGCTTTCCTCCTCTCCCTGCGACATTCTCTTTCACTGTTGAGAAACCTGTCAGAATTGTGTAAGCGTCATTATTCATGTCAACTCAACTGGCGTTGTCGACATTCTCCTTCTACCCCAATGCCCCGGTCTGTATATCTCTCTCTGTGTGTATGTGTGTGTGTAAAAGCCAAAATTAAAAGACAGCTAAGAAGAAAATTTACGATGCTTTTGTATATATTTTTATATATATTTCTTATTTTTATTTTTATTTTGTTTTTTTTTTTTTTTCATTTTTTAAACAAAGCTTCTAAGTATGTGACATGTTAATTAACGCTGTTTAAAAGTAGCTAACAAACTTTGATAAATTATAGAAATTCGAGTTGAACTTTTTCATCATGAAAATTAAAAAAAAAAAAAAAAGTCAAGTTTTGGCATCGGGATGCTTAAGTTTTTTCATACTCTTGCAGTTTCTGCACAAAACTTTTGCATACAAAATACTCAAATTTCAACAGATTGTTCCTATATATGTAATATATGATTCTAATACGACTAGTACAGCCTAATATACAGCATAGAAAATAGTTATACAGTCGAGTCGCGATAATTCGTATCCCGTTAATTTGAAATTCTCAATAATTCATAAACATTTCTGTTCCCTTGAAAAGAAATTCAATAAATAATTTGAAAATAATTCGAAATTCTCAATAATTCGTAAAAAATATGATCCCCGTGCCATTTCGAATTATCGACACTCCACTGTACCAAGTTTTATTAATAACTAAGGAACAAAAGGATCACCAGCTATAGAAACTGCTGTTGATGTTTTTTAAAAAATTTTAATATATATTTTCTGTCATGCCTGCTTATAGGCATTACAAACTCATGACTGGAAGTAATAGACCATCTGCAAGAGTATTAGAAAAAATTTGTAAAAAATTACTTGAAAGTATCGCAGAGCGGGAGGGGGAAACCACTTAGTGTTAATAGCTTGGCACTAGATTATCTCTGAACTATATTTTGATTGCTATACATGAGAAATGTGCATACACTTAACTGTGTTTGTAAGTAATATTTAATTTCATTAGCATTTGTGCTACTATAAGATGTATAAAAATTCAAACAAAAAAGTCACTTGCAAAATGTACAATGTAACTTTCAGAAACCTTTTTGTGTTGAAAACAATATTGAAATTGATACATTGATACAATGATCATTATTGGCAATTAGTAAATTAATTTTTTATTATTTTTTTATTTTTATTTTGTTTTTGTTACTGGCAAATTGGCTGCCAAATTACGAGACACCTGTAAAGGACAATTAAATTTGGGGGGGGGGGGAAAAAAAAATCTCGAAACTGTTTGCAAAACGAAGCATGAGGAAAAGCAACCGTAAAACGAAGCACAGTTAAAATTGAACCAATGAAATTGACTTTTTATTTCGAATCGGAAGGGGGTGTGGCGGAAGGGGGGGGGGGGGACTGTTGTTTGGTAGAGAAAACTGTGCAACAACAAAAAACAAATTTTTTGCAACTTGTGTTTTCCTTGCTCATTCGCATTTGATGTGATTTTTTTTGTGTGTTGTTTTTATTGTTGCTGTAATTTTTTTTTTCTTTTTTTGAAGTATGCTGCATTTTTCACTAATTGGCTGTGTTTTCAATTATTTTGGCCTAAATTCATTAGTGAGGTTTGACTGAGACTTGTTTTGTGGCATGCGCTTTGCTTTTGCTTTTGCTTTTGTGGCACGCTCAATTGGCGCGACAAACAGTTCAATATTTAATTATGTGCTTTTGTTTATGCCCCCAAGTAATTAGCTTTGCTTAAATGAATTCACAATAGCAAAAAGAAAGAGACAGCGAGAGAGTGAGAGAGAAAGAAAAGAAATCACAGAGTACTTGAGTTTGAACTTTTGTGTTTTTGCCACACATCAACGCTCTACAATTCTTTCTAACGTTGATTCTGATTCTGACTGTGAAAGTTTTCTATACTTGTTTTTTTTCTCTTTCACGTTTTGCCTTTTCTTTTGTCTCGCTCTGTCAAAGAATTATATATATATATATATATATATATATATATATAGAGTATTTCCTTAGCACTTGAAGTAAACGCTGCCCACGGCCTTCGTTTATTTTATTTTTATTTTTTTTTTTTTTTTGTGGGTTGAGACTGAAAAGCAAATCAAACAAAATCATCAGCAGCAGCAGCAGCAACAGCAGTAGCAGCAGCAGAAGATTAAACAGAAGAAAATTGCACTTGAAATGCTTTTAAAAATAAACTAAGAAGTGCTGGAAGGAGCAGGATAAGCGGTGGAGGGGGGGGGTAAGGTTAAGCAGACTGAGCTAAAGTTGCAGCATTGCAAAAAAATAAATTAAAAACACTTTAGAGAAATACTCGTATAAATAAATTTAAGGCTTTTGTTTAGAAATGTTTTTTTTTTCAATGATTTGTTTTTTTTTTTTAATATTTTTTAAAAAATAGATTTAGTATTTTGAGGTTATGTTGCAAGTATATTTATAGCTAATGTCTATATAATAATATAAGATATTTCTGTAATAGTTATGCTCTGAATACTGCATATAGTTAAGTTTTTTTGCTGGTACTTTGACTAATTGTACAGTTATTTATAGTTAAGTTCAGCTTAATTAGTATAACTGAAAGAATTCCCTGAAGTGCTATTTGTACATGGCCTGTCATTATAATGTATGACTATATATGTATGTATGTCTGTGTCTGTGTCTGTGTGTGTGTGTGTGTGTGTGTGTGAATTGTATGTTACTCGCTTGACCAAACTCTGCAATCCTTAATTAAGCCTCAGCCGCCTGAAGTGTCCTTTATGATAAACTCTCGACTTTGCTGCAGGCATTCTCATTTCACTCTCGCTATCTTGCTCTCACACATTTACTCTCTATCTCTCTCACTCTCTCTCTGTATCTCTCTCACACTCACTGTCATTTCATCTTCTTTCACTTCATCATTTTTATAATTAATGTCATCAACTGAACTTATGTACTCGCTACATGTGCAAAGTACTTACTTAGTACATACAAATTCACATACATACATACATACATACACACATAGACATCTATATGTATGTATGTACATAAGGTATACATACAATCAGCACGTTTAATGAGGCAATGCCAAGGCGCTTAACGCTGTTTCGAAGTCAAATTCCATGTCGGCAACTCGGGACTTTCATCTCCTTGACGCTTTTGTATAGAACTTTTCTGCCTTGTAAATTGGCTTCTTATGTTGCTCATTATATGCTGTGCTATTCCCCCCAAAAAAAGAGAGAAAAAAACAAAAATAAATATAATAATAATAATAATAATAATGATATATGTATCTGAAGATAAGAGATATCACGTGTCCTTCTTCTCTTTCTTTTTATTCTTTCGTTCGTTCGTTCGCGCTGACTTTTTACTGTTATAATTACAGACAAATTATAAGAGCTCATGGCTTAAGCTTTATGCAATTAATCAGAGCACATGCTGTATATATACTATATATATATAAGTACTCTATGTATATGTATGTGTATGTTTTATATAGAGACATATACAGGTTGAAGCCTTAACTGTTGATAGCCACGTTTGTATTTAAAAAAAAAAAAAAAGGAAAACCAGAAAGGAAAATTATTATTGCCGGAATGCCGAAAATTTCATATACTTGCCAGTAAAAAAAAGTGTTTGGGAAGTTCAATTTTCTGAACGTTTGTTGATATGGCAATTATAGCACTACGATGCAGCCGATTTCGACAGGATAATCAGTTACAGATAGACGAAAGCAGCTTGATTCAAAAAAAAAAAAATATATATATAGTACCGAGGCTTAGAGTGTTACGATAAAGCGAATCACTTTCATACAATGTAGGATAATCAAATTGCATGCCCATAGCTCTTACAAAGGAACAACAGATGAAACTACTTTGAACCAACTTTTTTTTTTTTTTTTTGATGATCAGGAATATATAGTATATAGTGTATAACGCCATTTTCTTTCAACTGGCAAACTACATGTCAAAATTAATATACCCCTAGTATAAAAAAGTGTATTGAAAAAAAAATATTCTTACATCTCAGGATGTTTTTAAATCAATTATATTGAAGCCATGGGCCTGCGGTTAAGTGGTTCCGTTACTTTAAGCTCACGTAATACACACGCGATATATGGCAAAACGACAGTGGAAGCTTTTTCCCACACACACACACACACATTATGCACACATACATTTTTATCGCTATATATATAAATATTTATATGAATTCATAGGAGGGAATCCATTAAGCTTACATTTAACGTTAAGTTGAACAACTTTAATTATATACAGAGGCAGGCAGCTGTTTCCTCTTCCTCATCATCTTCTTCTTCAGCATCTATAGTTAGTGATATACTTAAATGTTTGTAATATGCTTTAATTATTATTGATATTTGGTATAATTTCATTTTTTATTCACTTTACAAAAAGAATTTCATATTGGTAA
>JBAMBR010003008.1:0-49015 GCA_037044475.1 Zaprionus obscuricornis | reverse complement strand
AAAAAAAAAATTGTGAAATTGTAAATGTATGCATATGGTTCACGTGTATGTGTGTGTGTGTGTGCGTGTGTATTTTGTGAATGAATGAGCAGTGCAAACAAAGACAGCAGGCAGGCAATGTGCAAAAGGATGTGCATATACATTGCCCAACTACACAAAGCATCAAGTGATGGCAAAGAATGGAAATTGAAATATGAATGAAAGAAGTGGCAAAAGCGGGAAAAAAAAACAGCGGAGAGGAAAAAGGCAATAAGGGAGAGACGACAGCAGAACAGCAGCGAAAGCATAGAGAATCGAGCAATGAGCAACGACGAGCTTAATGAAAGCTTAGCCTCTGAAATTACACTAGACTAAGCCGCAAAGCTCAATTGTTACGAAGAATCTAATGAAATATCAATACAGAAAATACAGCAAAAAAAAAAAAACAAAAATGTGACTACAAAATTAATTAAAAAACATAAAATGGTTAATAAAAATTATAAAACAATAAATTAATAAAAATTTTAAAATAAAATAAAAAAAAAACAAACAAACAAATTAATAAATTGATAAAAATTTAAAAAAAAATATATAAAACAAATTGATAAAAAAAATTGATATAGAATAATAAATTTACATTATAAATAATAAATAAAAAAGTACAAAAAATAATAATTAAAAGAAGTAAAAAATAATAATAAAAATAATAAAAAAAGTAAAAAAATTAAATTATAAAAAAGTAAAAAAAATACTAATAAAAATAGTAATAAAAATAATAATAAAAAAAAAGTACAAAACATAATATAAAAAACAAGTACAAAAAAAAAAAATAAATAAATAATAATACAAAAAATAAAATAAAAGTAAATGTAAATGTAAATAATAAATAAACAAAAATATTTATAAAAAAATAAAATAAAAATAAAAAAATATTATATAATAATAACATATCATACAAATAATTAATTAACATTATAAAATATTAAAATAGTAAAATATAAAAATAAAAATTGACATTATAAAATTGTAAGAAAAAAATTATTTAATAAATAATTAATTTACATTGGAAAATAGTAAAAATATTAACAATAATAAAAAAATAAAATAAAAAAATAAAAAAAGTATAAAAAAAATAATAATAAAAAAAAAAATAAAAAAAAATAATAATAATACAAAAAAATAAAAATAAAAGTAAATGTAAATAATAATAATAAAAACTAAAATAAAAAAAAAAATAATATATAATAAGAATATATCATACAAATAATTAATTTACAATATAAAAAAAAAATATGAAAATAAAATCTTACATTATAAAAAAGTAAGAAAAAAATATTTTAAATAAATAATTTATTTATATTAGAAAATATTAAAAATGTTTACAAAAATAAAAATAATAAGAGTAAAACATAAAAATACTAAAAAAAATAATTTAATTTATTATTATTATTAAATTATAGTAATCTAGTATTTCGTAAAAATTATAAACATTATTATAACAAATATTTGAGCATTCATTTATTTTTTTAATTTTCTACATCATTTTAATGCTGCATTAAAAATATATTGTTTATTTCAATTATTTTCTTCATTAAAAAAGAGAGAAAAAAATAATTGTATAAAATTTAGTTGAAATGAAAATCAAATGAAAATGAAAAAACTTGTAGTTAATAAATCACTTGAGTTTGAATGGCCTTTGCAATTTCATTTGATCTTGATCAAATGAAATTGCAAAGGGCATTCAAACTCAAGTGATTTATTAACTACAAGTTTTTTCATTTTCATTTGATTTTCATTTCAACTAAATTTTATACAATTATTTTTTTCTCTCTTTTTTAATGAAGAAAATAATTGAAATAAACAATATATTTTTAATGCAGCATTAAAATGATGTAGAAAATTAAAAAAATAAATGAATGCTCAAATATTTGTTATAATAATGTTTATAATTTTTACGAAATACTAGATTACTATAATTTAA
Organism: Zaprionus obscuricornis; assembly: GCA_037044475.1. Classification (NCBI taxonomy): domain Eukaryota; kingdom Metazoa; phylum Arthropoda; class Insecta; order Diptera; family Drosophilidae; genus Zaprionus; species Zaprionus obscuricornis. Next base: position 47,055 of record JBAMBR010003008.1, on the reverse strand, counting down.
TAATAATAATAAATTAAATTATTTTTTTTAGTATTTTTATGTTTTACTCTTATTATTTTTATTTTTGTAAACATTTTTAATATTTTCTAATATAAATAAATTATTTATTTAAAATATTTTTTTCTTACTTTTTTATAATGTAAGATTTTATTTTCATATTTTTTTTTTATATTGTAAATTAATTATTTGTATGATATATTCTTATTATATATTATTTTTTTTTTTATTTTAGTTTTTATTATTATTATTTACATTTACTTTTATTTTTATTTTTTTGTATTATTATTATTTTTTTTTATTTTTTTTTTTATTATTATTTTTTTTATACTTTTTTTATTTTTTTATTTTATTTTTTTATTATTGTTAATATTTTTACTATTTTCCAATGTAAATTAATTATTTATTAAATAATTTTTTTCTTACAATTTTATAATGTCAATTTTTATTTTTATATTTTACTATTTTAATATTTTATAATGTTAATTAATTATTTGTATGATATGTTATTATTATATAATATTTTTTTATTTTTATTTTATTTTTTTATAAATATTTTTGTTTATTTATTATTTACATTTACATTTACTTTTATTTTATTTTTTGTATTATTATTTATTTATTTTTTTTTTTTGTACTTGTTTTTTATATTATGTTTTGTACTTTTTTTTTATTATTATTTTTATTACTATTTTTATTAGTATTTTTTTTACTTTTTTATAATTTAATTTTTTTACTTTTTTTATTATTTTTATTATTATTTTTTACTTCTTTTAATTATTATTTTTTGTACTTTTTTATTTATTATTTATAATGTAAATTTATTATTCTATATCAATTTTTTTTATCAATTTGTTTTATATATTTTTTTTTAAATTTTTATCAATTTATTAATTTGTTTGTTTGTTTTTTTTTTATTTTATTTTAAAATTTTTATTAATTTATTGTTTTATAATTTTTATTAACCATTTTATGTTTTTTAATTAATTTTGTAGTCACATTTTTGTTTTTTTTTTTTGCTGTATTTTCTGTATTGATATTTCATTAGATTCTTCGTAACAATTGAGCTTTGCGGCTTAGTCTAGTGTAATTTCAGAGGCTAAGCTTTCATTAAGCTCGTCGTTGCTCATTGCTCGATTCTCTATGCTTTCGCTGCTGTTCTGCTGTCGTCTCTCCCTTATTGCCTTTTTCCTCTCCGCTGTTTTTTTTTCCCGCTTTTGCCACTTCTTTCATTCATATTTCAATTTCCATTCTTTGCCATCACTTGATGCTTTGTGTAGTTGGGCAATGTATATGCACATCCTTTTGCACATTGCCTGCCTGCTGTCTTTGTTTGCACTGCTCATTCATTCACAAAATACACACGCACACACACACACACATACACGTGAACCATATGCATACATTTACAATTTCACAATTTTTTTTTTTCATGTGCAATTTCTTTTTGTATGTCAAACACTCCAACTCTCTGTATACTCTTTCCGCAGCTCATGCATATGCATTGTTTATTGATTTTTGTGTCGTTTCTTCTATTCTTTACGCTTTTATACTACTGCTGCTACTACTGCTGCTGTTGCTACTTCTCTTTTAACACTGTATTCTCATTTCTCGTTTCTAAATCTCTTTGCGCTTTGCAGGGGCACACTCGGCCTAATTGTGAGCGGTATCTCCATACTCTGGTGCGCCATATCGGCATCAAAACTATTCGCCACGGCATTCTCTATGGACCATCAACAGCTGCTGATTGCCTATCCGTGTGCGGTGCTCTATGGAGGATTTGCGTTGATTACCATTTACTAGGGCGCCCCAAGCAAAACCCAAGCGCAGCCCGAACTACAACACTATACAACATGCAACATACGTTGGCAACAGCAACAACAACAACAACAACAGCAACTGTATCTGTGTGTGCCTCTCTCTCTGTCTGTGTCTATGCAATATTGTTGCACGCTTTTAATTGTCTGCACACAACAGACAGACACACACACACACACACACACAAACACAAACACTTATACAAACACACACACACACACACACACACACACATGCATAGACATGATAAAATATTTTTAAGAAAATAAGCGCCGTCGATTGCAAATTTGTTTTTTTCATATGTTTTCTTTTTTTTTTTGTTTTTTGTTTTGCTTTTCATTTTAGTTTCTTATTCGCGATACTGTATAAAATAAAATATGATTGAAAACCAAGAACAAAAACGAACGTAAATAATAAAAAAAAAAAAAATATAAAAAATGAAAATAAAAATGAAAATGTTAACAAATTGTAATTGAGCTTCGTTTTTCTTTTGTTTTTATTTTTATTTTTTTATTGTGATCTGGCGAGCATGTGCATATATACATATATATTTTGTAATACCCGGTAAGCACTCTTTAAGTTAAGGGGCATATTGGCACTATATAAAAGTGTTGTAATTGTTGAATAAAATGAAAGGTACGTCCATGAAATAACATTTTTCTTTTCTATTATTAACAGTTATTTATTAATTTGAGTATTAAAACTTTTTTCGTGATTTAATTTTTCAACTTTTAATTAATATTCTCAATTTTATTAATTTTTTATTTATTTTATTTTTATTAATAATTTAATTTTGATTTTTTTTTTTTTATTATTTTATTTAATTTTTTTTTTTTATTAATTTTTTTAATTTTCAATCTCTTTATTATTAATATTTTTATTTCATTTTTTAAAGGTGATTTTTAATTTTTATCAATATTTTTTTTTAATTTCCTTTTTTTGGATTATTATTTATTTTTATACTTTGTTTAAAATGCTTCAATTTTTTTTTTATTTATTTTATTACGTTTATTTTTATTATTTTAATTTTTTTATTTTTACTCATTTTTTTTTTATTTTTATCAATTTTATTTTATTAATTAAATTTTATTATTTTTTTATTTTCATTAATTTTATTTTTATTAATTTTATTTTTTTTTGTTTTTCTTAATTTTTTTTTTATTTTTTATTAATTTATTTTTTTTGTACTTTTTTTTTTATTTTTATTTATTTTATTTTATTAATTTAATTTTTTATTTATTTTATTTTTATTAATTTTATTTTCATTAATTTTTTATTTATTAATTTTATTTTTATTAATTTTATTCTTTGATTTTTATTTTTTTTATATCTATTAACTTCATTTTTATTAATTTTATTTTTTTTATTAATTTAATTAATTTAATTTTTTTATTTTTATTATTTTATTGATATTTTTAATTGAAATTTTTGACTTATTCATTTTTTAACATTTATTATTTTTTTTAATTGAAAATTTAAATTATTATTTTTTACATTTATTTATTTTTTTTCAATTTAGATTTTTTAATTATTACTTCTAACATTCATATATAATTTTTTTTTTCTTTAAATTTATATTTATAATTATTTATTCCAATATTTTTATTTTTAATTTCCTTTTTGTTTTATCAATTTTGTATAACTTGAAATTGTCAGCATACTTTCAGTCAATCAATTTGATTTATAGGGTATGAAAAAAAGGTTTCAGATTTGCATACACTCTGCTTCTGCCTCTGTCTCTGCTTCTGTCTCTGCTTCTGTCTCTGCCATTGCCCCTGCCTCTGCCTCTGCTGCTGCGTGTGCCTTTGCCTTTGCCTTTGCGTTGCGTTTTGTGCTTTACCATATGCAAATAATTCATCCTTAGTTATCCTTACTGTCCGCACTGTAGAATCGTTGTCCTTGTCCTTGACGTCGTTGTCGTTGTTGTCGTTTTTTTGGTCGTCGCCACATTTTCATATTACATAATTAGCGGCGTTTGGGTTGTCGTTACCCTTTCTCCTTAACCCCCCGCACTACTTCTCCAACTGCTGCTGCTACTGCTGCTACTGCTGCTGCTGGTGCTGCTGCTGCTCGTCCTTTGCCATTGCCATTGCCATGCGCTCTTCGTCTGCATGAATAAATTGCAAAATGCGTAGCATACTTTGTACTTTTTGATTTCCGTTTGTTGCCACTGCCACTGCTGCTGCTGCTGTTGCTGTTGCTGGCCGCCTATGCAAATTATTGTAATTACTACAATTCGGTTGAGCATTTTTATGGTCGCTTGGAAGCAAAATACAGCAACAACAACAACAACAATAAATAAAAGGAAGAATAAAAAATACATGCAAAAATATTTGTGTGCTAATTGCGTGGAGTGAAAAAAAAAAATGAAAGAAAAGAGCATGAAAATGAAGGGCAAGACTGCTGCTGTTGCTGTTGTTGCTGCTGCTGTTGCTGTTGTTGCTGTTGTTGCTGTTGCTGTTGTTGCTGTTGCTTTACTCATCAAAGGCGACGCTCGTGCAGTGCGCCATTAGCAGCGCGCCATTAATAAACACTCGTTAGCAGACATTGCAGGCAGCAAAAGCTTAACGCCAGTTGCTGCCATCACTGCCATCACTTCCCTTCTCATGCTGCCGCTGCTCATGCTGCCACTCAAATGTGTTGCTGATAATTAGAATTAGCGCACAATTAGCGCAATAAACATACAAACATACTATATAATATTTGCCAGGCAAGGGTATAGCGGGGGGTGGGGGGGGGGATATGGAAGGATAGAGATTTTGATGTTAAGGTAGATTTCGCATTTTTATCTTTATCTTTTTCTGTTGCTGCTGCTGCTGTTGCTGTTGCTGTTGCTGCTGCTCTAAGCTTATTAGCAGCGCTCAATTTTTGAATTAATAAGCAGCTTGGACTTGGTGCAAATCTGCAGGTAAAAAATGAACGATTTTTTTTATTTATTTTTTTTGTGTTATCTGTTGGCTGCTGCTGCTGCTGTTGGCGTCGCCACGTCGCCACGTTTCGCGTATTGCGTTCATTTTTGAAGCGTTAAACCAACAATAGCAACACCTGCGGACAAAAGCAGCTTAACAAGAACAACAACAACAACAACAAAATGAGCAGCGAAACGTTGCAAAGCTTTTGCCACTAGCGGAAGCTGAAGCGGAAGTGTAAAGCGGCGTATAGCAAAAGAAAGAAATGCAGCAGTAACTGCAGCAGCCACAGTAATGGCAACAACAGCAGCAACAACAGCAGGAACTGCAGCAGCAAGAGCAGCCACAACAGCAACAGCAACAGGAACATAAAGAACGGACAGCAGCAACAGCAACAACAGCAGCAACAACAGCAGCCACAGTAATGGCAACAACAGCAACAACAACAGCAACAGCAGCAGCAACAGCAACAGCAACATAAAGAACGGACAGCAGCAACAACAGCAGCCACAGTAATGGCAACAACAGCAGCAACAACAGCAGCAGCAAGAGCAGCCACAGCAGCAACAGCAACATAAAGAACGGATTGAGGCGTGGCCAGAACAAGAGTTATTACATTTTAGCTCTTTCCTTTAAGCTGCAGCAGCAACAGCAGCAGCAGCAGCAACAGCAGCAACTCTAACGCTTTGCTTGTTGCTGGTTGCTGGCTGCTGCTGCTGCTGCTGTTGCTGCTTGCATTTTAATAAATATGCAATAAAAGTAAATGAAAAAAACGAAGAAGAAGAAGAAGACGATGAAGCAGCAAAAGAAGCAGAAGAAAATGCGCGTATAAAGTCTGTCGTGGCAAGCAGACAGCTTGAGGTGGCACAGAGTGGCAGGACTAAGGATTAAGATGCAGCAGTAGTAGCAGCAGCAGCAGCAGCAGTTGCAGCAGCAGCAGCTGTCTGTGCCTGCTAAGATGCAAGCCAATGCCAAAAGTGAAGGCGTTAATTACGCTGCTTCAACTCATGCCACACCATGCCATGCAACGCTATAGAAAAACGTGATGCGAACGCCATTATGTATAAATGACATGATGATGGGCAATGCTCTGACAAAGGCAAAGGCAACGGAAAAGAGGAAATGCTGCTCAAAAAAAGAAAAAAAGAAAAGAAAAGAAAGAAAGCAAAGCATAAGGTGTAGAGACTGTGGCAGTGGCAGCGACAGTGGCAATGGCTAAAAATAGAAGGTGCAAAAGCAAAGTATGTTACGTGCACTTGCCACATTTTTAATTAGCGCGTTTAAAAGCTCATTGAGCACTTTAAAAGGCAACAGTAATAAAAACAAAAAAAAAATACAAACGCATTGCAATAATTCTTAACTGTAACTGCAACTGCAGCTGTAACTGTAAACGAGACTATTGACGATTTGTGAAGACTTCAGAAATTATTTCATGACATTTGCTTTAAAATTGAGCAAAATAATGAAAATGAACTAGTTCTTTTTTATGTATAACACAATTTTTTATAAATAATTAGTTTTTTTCTATGAAGAACTAGTTCTTTTCTATGAATAACAAATTTTCCTATATTTCATTATTTTTTTTTTAATGAAGAACTAGTTCTTTTCAATGAAGAACTAGTTCTTTTCAATGAAGAACTAGTTCTTTTTAACGAAGAACTGGTTCTTTTCTATAATTAACTATTTTTTTTCTATATATAACTTGTATTTTCTATGATGAACTAGCTTTTTTTTATGAAGAACTAGTTCTATTTAACTAATTTCTTCTATGATGAACTGGCACTTTTCTATGAAGAACTTGTTTTTTTTATGAAGAACTAGTTCTTTTCTTTTAAGAACTATTTGTTTTCTATATATAACACATTTTTTCTTTAAAGAACTAGTTCTTTTCTATGACTTAAATGCTTTTCTATGAAGAACTAGTTCTATTCTATAAAGAACTAGTTCTTTTACATGAAGAAAAGTATTTTTTTTTTACAAATAACTAGTTCATTTCTATCAAGAACTAGTTGCCTTATATTTTTTATATATCGAGTTCTTTTCAATGAAGAACTAGTTCGTTTCTATGAAGAACAAGTTCGTTTCTATGAAGAACTAGTTCTTTTTTATGAATAACTAGTTCGTTTCTATGAAGAACTGCTTTCTATGAAGAACTAGTTTGTTTCTATGAAGAACTAGTTCATTTCTATGAAGAACTAGTTCTTTTTTATGAATAACTAGTTCGTTTGTATATATAAAAATTTTCTGCTATATATAACTAGGTTTTTTTTTTAATGCAGACTTGTTCTTTTCCATGTATGATACATTTTTTTTTTTTAATTACAACTATTTTTTTTTCTATGAAGAACTAGTTCATTTCTATATATAATTATTATTTTTATATATAACAATTTTTTTTTTCTATTTATAACTAATTCTTTGCGTTAATATAATTAATTTTTTCAATATATAAATATTTTTTCTATGATGAACTTGTTCTTTTCTATGACTTAAATGCTTTCTGATGAAGAACTTGTACTTTTCTATGAACAACTAGTTCTTTTTTTCTTAAGCACTAGTTCTTTTCTTTGAAGAATTAGTTCTTTTCTATAAATAATTATTTTTTTTTTATATATATTTATTTTATATATTTTTTATTAATGCTTTAATATAATTAAATTTTTCAATGTATAAATATTTTTTTTTTATGATGAACTTGAATAGCTAGTTCTTTTTTATATACAACTAGTTCTTTTCTATGAATAACTAGTTCTTTTCTAGATACAACTAATTCTTTTCTATATATAATTAGTTTACTTTTATAAAAAACTATAAATAATAATAAAGTTCTCTTCAACATTTCACGACTAAGCGCATAAAAAACATATCGCAAGTCACTAAGCTAACCATTGGCTGTTGCTGTTATTTACTTCATGCAATATAATGCATAGTAAAAACATGTAATTATAAAAAGAAAAATATAATTATTAAACTCTAGAGACGAGAGAGCGAGCGCATATGTGACGTCACTGCTGGACATGCAGGCAGACATGGCCACAATTTGCGGTGTTATGAAATGCGCGCAAAAAAAATTGTGATCTAAGCACAACGTTGAGTGTGAGGTTATTATATATATATATATACATACAATACTAAGCCGCAACTAGCTGTTGCTCACCTCACACCGTCACCTCATCTGCCCCTCTGCCGCTCTGCCCTGTTGCCACATCAGTGTAGCTGCAGAGTTGACCTCATCAAATTGTTGGCTAGCCTCAATCTGCTTCATTCACTAGCTGCACATACTTAGCAGCCACAATTCTATGGCCACGACGTTCATGTTCAGGTTCAGGTTCAGGTGCAGTTGCTGTTGCTGCGCCACGCTGTAAAGTATGCAACATTTATGTTAAATGCTTTAAAATGAGCAACATTCGCAATGCAATGCAATGCAATGTAAATTGAGGTTTGAGTGTTAATTGCTTCAAAATGTCGCTTGTTGCGCACTTCCGTCAAAGACTTGGCCCAAGCATGCTGCTTCCCCCCTTCATCTGCTCATGAAGGACATGCAAGTTGTCGACGTTGATGAGGTAGGATGTGTGGTGCAGGGGCTGAGGCTAAAAGCACAATGACTCTTGTCATATGCAAAGCAATTAGTTGCAACTACAACAGATGCCAAGGCAAAGGCAAAGGCAAACGTAGCTGCTGCCTGCCTGCCTGCCTGCTGCCTGTTGGGCTGCAAACTGTAGTATAACAAAACAAAGCACTCGAATTAAAACCCAAGAGAATTTTACAAGTACTAAGCATGTTTATTGTTTTTCACTTTTCATACACTTCAATGAGCTTTCACTTTGCAGCAAATGTATATGTGTGTGTGATAGAGATAGAGATAGAGCGATAGAGATAGAGTAAGCAAGTCGATTTCAACTGAACTGTAGATAATCCCCTGACAACAGCAGTTAACAGGCAACGATTACTTGGCAACAAGTCAATTACGAGAACTTCGACTCTATACTCTATACTCTCTCTCTCTCTCTCTCTCGCTCTCATGCTGTGTATGTTGACTGCCTGGTTGCAGCGATAAGCGTCTAACACTCTAATACACACACATACACACATACACTTGCTGCTCATAGCAGGCAACACAATAAATTCCTTTTGGCCCAAGCAAGCTACTGGCAAAGTCAGCAGCACTGCCACTGCCACTGCCACTTCCACTGCCAACAGAGTTAAGTCTAAAGCAGGCTGCAGATCCCCTTAATGCGCCAACTAATTGAGCGGGCGCGCATTGGACATTTGGACGAATGTGAATGTGAATGCGAATGCGAATACGAATACGAATGCGAATGCGGGTTACGGGTCTACAAGCCAAGAGTTACGGATGTACGATGTGTATATGTGCTGCCACGCCCCAACAATGCCAATGATGTCCAGTTTGTGCGACCTGAGCGAGCTGCTTCTTATCTTTAGCTGGCAATCGTTTTGCTAATCTGTTTGATTCACTCACGAGCAAAACTTTTACCGATTTGCCGATACACTAACATATGCAAGTACATCAGCTATGGCAGGAAAACTTAACAAAAAAAAGTAAATAGAAATAGAAAAAAATAAACAAATAAATAAAATAAATAAAAAAATTAATAAAAAAAGAAAAATAAATAATAAAATAAATGAATAAATAGAAATAATTATATTAAAAAAATAAAAAAAAATATAAATAAAAAAATAAATACGAAAAATAAATAAATAAAAAATATAAAATAAATAAAAATATAAAAATATAAATAAAAAAAATAAATAAATATATATAAAAATAAAAACAAAAAAAATAAAAACAGAAATATTTAAATAAATTAATAAAAAATAAATAAATAGTAAATTAATAAATAAAAACAAATAAAAATAAATATAAAAAATTAAATAAATAAAAATAAATTAATTTAAAAAAAATGTATAAATAAATAAAAATAAATAAATTAAAAAAATAAATAAATAAACAAAATTAATTGAGAGAATTAAAAATAAAGAAATAAATAAAAATATAAATATAAAAATAAATAAATATAAAAAATAAAAACCGAAATGTAAATAAATTAATTAAAAAAAACAATAAATAAATTAAAAAATAAGTATAAAATAAAAAAAAGAAAAATTAATAAATAGTAAATTAATCAATAAAAACAAATTAAAATAATTATAAAAAATTAAATAAATGAAAATAAATAAATTAAAAAAAAAAATGTATAAATAAATAAAAATAAATAAATTAAAAAAATTAAATAAATAAAAAAGGAAAAATTAAATTAAAATTATTTAAAGAAAATAAATAAATTATAAATGAAAAAAATAAATTTTTTACAGTGTATTTGTGCAGTTGCCAAGCTTGCTTCATTCAGACTTGCTTCAAATTACATTTTAGATCTTTTCTCTCTCTTTTTTTTTTTTTTGCAATTTTTACAAGTTTTTTTTTTATTATTTTTTTTTATTGCCTGTCGAATGGCAAATTGCGATTTTCTGTTTGTCTGGAATTGAGTTGAGTTTTTTGGTCAAGATCTTAGCTTTAGCTGGATTTGCTATTTCAGTTATGTTGGCTTTGAAATTCAATTAAAACGACAACGTATAACATTTCTTAGTTCTATTTCTCTCTTTCTTCTCTCTTCCCTTCCATAAAACTCTTCTGCTCTTTCGCTTGTTGGAAAAACTTGGACATTAACCCTTGTGGTGAGTGCTGTGTATTTTTGTGTGTGCTTGATATTGAGTGTGGCTAAGTTTAAGTTTGAGTTTGAGACTGGCAAAGTCAAGATAAAGCAAAGATAAGAAAATAAGGGTACAATGAGAGTTTAGTAGCCAAACAAAATAGAGAGTCGACATTGCAGCACGTGCTACAAATTTGGCTTGGTAAAATGCTAAGCTACGAATCATTCAGGCGGCACAATGAGAAAACAGACAAAACAAAAAAAAAAGACAATGCGGCAAATAGAAAACGTACTGCAGAAATAAAGTGAAGCGGGTGAAGTGAGCTGAGAGGCATAGTGATTGCGTTAACGAGAAGAAAGAGAGAGAGAGAGAGCGTAAGAGAGAGAGGGAAGTAATACTTACATCTCATATACTTGGCTGCATTTGCATATTTTGTTTTGCGAATTGTTGCTTTCGACGGGCTGCTAATAGGAAAATGCGACACAGAACTATGCTAAAGAGAGACAGAGAGAAGAAGAGGGGGAGAGAGAGAGAAATCAATATAAATAAAACAGCTTGTGAGTGAATGAGTGTAAATGAGACAGCATGCAATGCGATGTGATGTGTGTGTGTGTGTGTGTGTGCAGAGCAACGTGTTGGAACGTGTTGTTTTTACATGTCTAATACGCTTTGAACTCCATTTTGTGCTTGCTTCAAGGAAATATATATGTCAAATGCTTAATCAGCCGCTTGCACAAACACACAAACATACAAACACACAACAAGACATACATACATGCGAGTAGCTGTGCATGCAAAACAAAGCAAACGATTGAAACGAGCAATGCATAAATATTTCATAGCATACTTTTCGGCTACGTGCACATTGGGAAAACTCTCTAATGTCACGACATTCGTCTTCGTCTTTGTCTTTGCTTTTGCTTGTTGTAACAGCATATGTGTGTATGTGTGTGTGTGTGTATATGTGTATTTATTTAGCGGATACTCTCTTGCATTTGATTGAGCATAAAAAATTGGTAATGCTTCTGCTGCTGCTGCTGCTACTGCTGCAGACAGATTCTCAAAGTGCAAAAATTCGAAATTTGAAATAAAAAACAAAACAACATTTGCATACGAAATGATTTGATTTACAATAAAAAGCAGATACTGCTACTGCAGGCTAAGTAGAAGTATAAATAATTATAATATATAAAATAAAATAAATAAAAAAAAAATAAATGTAAGTTAAATAAAAAAAAAATTATAATTAAATTATATATACAAAATAAAAGTCTAAAATATCTAAAAATCTAACAAATTAAAAAAAATATTTTTTATTTATTTTACTAATATAATAATTTTTAATAATTCTAATAAAACTTAAAAAAATAATAATAAATTAAATTATTTAATCAAGAAATTTAAGTATGAATATATATGCATAATTTCCATCAATAATTACAATTTAATTTATATAATAAAAATAAATTTACAGAATATTAAAGAATAATTAAAAAATTATTGCATTAATTTAAAAATAAATAATAAAAATAATGTATTAAAATAATTAATAGTAATAATTAAATTAATTAATAATAATAATAAATACAAATTTAAAAATATTTAAAAATGATTAAATTAAAATTATTTGTTCTAGAGTTAAATAACTAATAAAATAATTAATAATAATAAATAAACGATCTAAAATATTTTAAAATGAATAACTTAAAATAATTGATAAATAAATTATTAAAAAAAAATAATTTCAAATAATAAATTATAATAAATAAAAAATGTAAAAATATTTATAATTAATTAAATTTTTATTATGAATATTATTTTAGAGCTTTAGTTATTTGTGCTAAATTTGTTAAATAACTAATAAAAAATTAATTTAAAATAATTAAGAATAATAAAAAATAATACAAAAATATTTAAAAAGAATAATTTGAAATAATTTATAAATAATTTATTTAAAAAAAATGTTTTAAACAATAAATTATAATAAATAATAAATAAAAAAATGTAAAAATATTTATAAAGAATTCAATTTTTCTTATAAATATTATGAAATTTGTTAAGTAACTAAAAAAAATAATTTAAAATAAATATTAATAATAAATAAAAATGTTAATTTATTTAAAAATAATATATTAAAATAACTAATAAAAGATTTATTAAAAAAAAATTTTAAACAATAAATTATAATAAATAAAAAATGTAAAAATATTTATAAAGAATTCAATTTTTATTATAAATATTATGAATATTATTTTGGAGCTTTAGTTATTTGTGCTAAATTTGTTAAATAACTAATAAAAAAAATAATTTAAAATAAATATTAATAACAAAAAAAAATTGTTAATTTATTTAAAAATAATATTTTAAAATAATTAATAATTATTAAAAAAAAATAATTTCAAACAATAAATTATAATAAATAAAAAATGTAAAAATATTTATAAAGAATTCAATTTTTATTATAAATATTATGAATATTATTTATTATTTCTTCTACAATTAAATTACAAATAAAACAAATAATTTAAAATAATTAATAATTAAAAATAAAAAATTTAAAAAATATTTAAAATGAAATTGAAATTAAAATTTATATTATAAATATTAGTTAGTAGCTTTAGTTATTTGTTAAACAGTTGAGTTTCGTGTCTATGCATTATATAATTTTGTTCAGTTTATTTTCGATTAATTTGAACAATTTGTGCAAATAATTAAAATGTTTACTTAGCGTGACGCAGCATGTTAAGACATGTCTTCAAATGAGATTTTCAGTATGCTTAAAAATAGCAATAGCAATAGCAATAGCTTCCCATAGCTACACCCATAGCTATATATGTAGATATAGACATCTTCAAGGCGCTTTTGCTTTTGTTTGCATGTATAATATTTGTATATATATATATATGTATCTGTGTGTGTGTCTGTCTGTGAGTTTTGTTTATACATAGCGAATCTTGCTGTACATAGTAACAAGTTGATGTGTGTTGTCAGAACAACTTTAGCTTGTCTCAAAGTATTTCAAACTCATTTAGCTGGTCGCTGCTCTATGTAGCTGCTGCTGCTGTTGCTGCTGTTACTCTTGTTGTTGTTGTTGCTGTAATTTCATTGTCATTAAGTTGGCATTATAACAAAATGCCTTTTCAATCACTTTTGACTAAATGCAGTGAGTGCCTGTGCTACATAGTCTCAACATAAAGTCTTACGCTGGCGGCGTCAAGGACGCGCGCTTTAATGAGTTTCAGCAATTTTTTTTTTTTTTTTTTTTTGCGACGGGGATAAGTATAAAAACAACAACAACAGCAGCAACCGCAAAAGTATGTTGCTCTTACTAAGTGAGAGACAGAGAAAGAGAGAGAGAGAGAGAGAGGGGAAGAGCGAGAGCGAGTAAGGTAGAGGCAGCGCACAAAGTATATTTGGAACGTTTCGTCAATGTCACTGTCGCCAGCATTGGGCGTCCCTGCCTACGCATATCCTTTTGTATTTAAAATTTTTGCCTTTGCCTTGATGAACATAGCGCGAAACTTTTTCTTTCTCTCTCTCTCTCTCTCTCTTTCGCTCTCTCTGTTGCTCTTTCTCTTACTTTTTTTCACAAACAATTTCATTATCTGCGTAGCCGTAGAGTTGGAGAACTGAGTGAATAAAAAGCCAGCACTGCGTAATAGGCCAGTTGTGGCTTGACAGCAGCACAGTGGCAGGCAGGCAGTGTGACGGGTGACGGGTGACAGGCAACATGCCGCGTTGCCAACACAGAACGAGAGTAGCAAAAGAAAAAAATTTGTTTGTTCTTTTTTTTGTGTTTTTTTTTTTATAGTGAAACTTTTGCATACATGATATAAGATGATATAAAGGTTTTTTACGTGGAGATGAGTGGGGGAGGAGAGAGTAGTCGTTGGAAAGCAGTGAAAATCAGAGGCAGAGAATGAAGTGTATGCATTATGTGCTCTGATTTACGCGTTTGTCATGTTTGGCATGGAAACTTTTAAGCATTGCAGCGATAATGCGGCTTTAATATGCCATCAGTAAAAGATATATATGTGTGTATATACATATGTATATGTATGTGTGTGTGTGTGAGAGAGAAAGGGAAAGAGAAAATGTAGCTCAAAACAGGATACACGCGCTGCAACAACAAGCAAAAGAGGGCGGAACAACAACAAGCAAAAACAGCTCGAGGCGGCATTTGCATAGGCTTAATTTAAATTCCCTTAATCAGAAGCATATCAAACAACAACAACAACAACAACAACAACAACAATAAACAACAAAACAGCAGTAGCAGCAGCCATAACATTTGCCAAAAAAAAAGGACTCAGAACTCAGGACTGTGAGAGCGACAAGCGACCTTTTCGCATGCAAAAACTAAGAAAATGCCAGCCACAACAACAGTGACAGCAAACAGTATGAGAAGAATAGCAGTAAATGCGAGTCAAAACTGACAGACAGAGACAGAGAGAGAGAGTGAGAGAGAGAGAGAGTAGCTCTAACAAACAGCAAAAAAAAAAAAGAAAAAAAGGTTCGCTTAACTTTTTCAAATAACTGCAGGCGTTATAAATCTGCGCAAAAGGACATATCGTCATCAAGCAAAACAATAATAATAATAATAATAACAGTAGCAACAGTAGCAGCAGAGGCAACAGTAGCAGCAACACAACAAAAAAAAAGAAACAAAAAAAAATTCGAGAACATTGGACAACACTTAGAGAAGCCTTCAAGAGAATTTTTGAAGCGATGATGATGCTGCTGCTGTTGCTGAAGAGAAAAATAACAAAATCAAAAGGCTTTTTGTGCCTATAAGTTTGCAAATTAAGTAAGTTGCTGCTACAGCTACTGCTGCTACTACAACTGCCTCTACTGCTGCTGCTACTACTGCTGCTACAACTGCTGCCTCTACTGCTGCTACAACTGCTGCCTCTACTGCTGCTGCTACTACTGCTGCTGCTGCTATTGCTACTCTTGTCGTCCTTGAAGTTCTTCGCTTATGTTATACAGTTTATCCCTACGGCTATAAGCACAAACAATGATAACAGAATACAACAACAGCAGCAACAACAACAACAAAGCAACAACAGCAACAACAGCAACAACAACAACAACAAGAAAGCTGAACACACATAAGACATTTGACTGCTCGGAATGACATACTTCTCAATGTCGCAATGTCACAATGTCGGGATGTTACAATGTCCAGACCAATGTCCAAAATGCTTTTCATTGCTTTTTTTATTTATTTTTATTTTTTCTATTTGTTCCTGCTTTTTGCATAATTCGATTGTATCATTTCTTTTTGCAGACACTGTTAATACAACTACACTTAGCATAAATCTAACCCTTTCGTTTTTATTTAAAACTTACAAAATATTTAACATAATCTGATGCTGCAAACATACATTCGACAGTTTCTATATTATATATTATTATATAAATGATGATTATTTTTATTTAATATTTTCTTTTCTTTTCTTTTAATTTTTTTTCTTTATTTATGAAAATGTTATGTAAGAAAAATATTGAAAAATTTATAAAAAAAAAAAAAAATAAAAATCATAATAATTATAATTATATAAAAATATAATATAAAAAATATATATTTAAAAAAATGTTAAAAAATATTAAAAAAAAAACAAAAAAAATTATAAAAATATAAAACAATTTTTGTTTTTACAATTAATATTTCAAAATGTATAAGAAAATAAATTTAATAACAATTATATGAAATATAAAAATAAATAAAATAATAAAAAAAAATAAATAAAATATTATACAGTCGAGTTGCGATAATTCGTACCCCGTTAATTCGAAATTCTCAATAATTCGTAAACATTTCTGTTCCCTTGAAAAGAAATTCAATAAATAATTTGAAAATAATTCGAAATACTTCATAATTCGTAAAAAATATGATCCCCTCGTGGCATTTCGAATTATCGAGACTCGACTGTATTTTAATAAAAAAAAATATACAATTATATATTAAAAAACATTTAAAAATATGCAAATAAAAATATATAAAAATAAATGTAATATAAAAAATAAATGAAACACAAAAAATAAATAAAATATAAAAAAAATTAATAATAAATAAAATATTTTAATATATTTTATTATAAAAATATACAATTACATATGTAAAAAAAATTTTTTTTTTAAATAAAATATAAAATATAATTAAAAATATAAAAATACAATAAAAAAAAAACAAATAAATGAATCTTTTATTTAAATTAAAATAATTGAATACAAAAAATTTATTTTCACTAATTTTCTTATATTTATTTACTTAATTTATTTTTATTTATTATTTTTTTTTTATATAGCTATCATATTAATTTATTTGATTTATTTATTTTTATTATAATATATTTTTATAATATATAATATATTTTATTATAATATTTTTTATTATAATATATATAATATTTATTTATTTTATTATTTTATTCATATTTATTTTTATTTGCTAATTATTTATTACATATTAATTTTAAGCATATTTTATTTTTCATTATATAAATTATTATTAATTTCATTTTTATTTTTTATTTCAGAATTTTTTTTTTATTTATTTAGTTTTTTTACTATTTATAGATCTTTATTATTAAATTGTTTAATTTTTTATTTATTTATAATTATTCCTAATAATTTTATTTTTATTACAATTTTTTAATATTTCATTTCAAAGTTTTTCAGTAATAATAAAAAATTGCGGCAAATGAAATTCAATGTTTTTGTGATAAATAACATAAAATTGCGACTAAGCTTTATCTTTATTTATTATTATATTTTCGTCGAAGAATTTGACTACTTAAAATCGTTAACAGCACAGAGATTGTGTGTGTCTATTACAGAGAGAGAGAGAGAGAGAGAGAGCGAAAGAGAGAGAGAGAGAGAGAGCGGAGAGTATAGTGAGGCTGTGGCCGTCTTTAGGTTTATCTAATAGTCAACATCAATAGCCGTTAGCCGTTAGCCTGCCCCCGAAAAATCCTTTAATTGAGTGCATACTTATGCCAAACAGCGTTCAACATATACAGATACATACACACACACACACACATACGCTCACACATACTATTGCAATGGCTTGATACTACATATAATGTGTGTATGGGGGCCGCCTCCCTGTAGAGCGAGCATTAAGCTCGTTCGTTCGTTTTGTTGGCTGCTGCCACTTGGATATTCCTCCAGTCCAGCCTTCTAGTTCTCCACAAACTCCAGCGAGAAGCTCTATCCATGACTCTGTTTCGTTGACTCCCACTGCTGGTGCTTGCTGCTGCTGCTGCTGCTGGTTTGCTGCTGGCTTTTTATGCGCTTTTAGCGCCATTATCCTTTTACGATTATCGCTGCTAAAGCGAATTGACTGTTTGACGTTCAATTGAAATTTTGCATTAAAGCTCAATGGCTTAACCCCTTAAAAATTATGCAATAACGCTTTCTCTGTCTCTGCCGCCAACTTTTCGCCTTCTCTCACATCGCTGTACGCCTGCTTTATACGTTCTGCTTGCAGATACGAATGCCAAAGCTTGCAAAACTGAAACTCAAAATGGCAGCTGCTGTGCCATAGCAATGGAGAAGCGCAACGATAGAGTGAGGAAGATAGCAGCAGCAGAGCAGAGGGAATGTATATTATCTGCTGAGTATTGAGGTAGTATAGGGTAGCGGGGATAGAGCAGAGAGTCACTGACAGTGGCAACGAGAAGCAAACGGCATCGAACGTTGGCCAATTAGTGCGCATTGCTCATACGCCACGTTTGTCATGGTAGCTGAACGGGAGCAGCTCATACTCACACATATATGCTACTCACTCTCTCTCTATCTATCTCTGTTACACTCATCAGCTTGCCTAGCGGAAACGGAAGTTGTAAGGGGATTTTCAATTTGCAATTGAACTGATTTTTGGCGTGGTTTCGTTTTTTTTTTTCTTTTTTTTGCTCGTTGCTCTCTCTCTCTCATTTTTTTTTTTTTTGCGCTCATTTTATGGCTGACTTGGTTACTTGGCTGCGGCAATTGCGACGATGAGACGTTGCGACGTTGCTGAACATTGAGAGCCGAGCACTGAGTGCGGAAATGTAATCATCGCAATGCCTTCGTTTTTGCTACCGCCCAATGTAACCGCGCTCCCCCCATGCCCTTGCCTTGCCATGCCCTTGCCTTGTCGTCGCCTAACAGACCAAACAGCTTATCGGAAAAGTCAAACGTATTTTACTCATACCAAAAAACACACACACATACACACACACACGCACATACACATACATATATGTATACTTACATTTAATTTCCACTAATTGAATCGAAATCGATCTCTGCATTTCTGTACGCTTGAGGGTTTTGCTTCATGTTGGTTTTTGCGTTTTATTTCATTTGTGATTTTTTTTTTTTTCATTTTATTTGAATATTATTTTATTTTATTTATTTTTTTTTTTGGTAGTATAGGGTAGGGGGCGTGGCAGCTGCCAATGCTTATTCACTTTTGCACACTTTGGCTTTGAGCGCATTAATAAACTTTTCGTATAAATCAATGGATTTTTGTCGACATTTGGCTGCCGTTGCGAAAATTATCGAAAATTTCCTGCACAAAAACTCCTGCTAACGGAACATTGGTAGAAAAAAGGATTAACTAACTTTTGAGTTCACATAGCTTGAAGCTAAGAAGTTTTGAATGAAATCAAATAAAATAGAATTAATTCTACATAAAGGAGAAGCAATAGAAGAAGTCCTGAGTAGCTGTAATCGTAGTTTTTACTTGTAGTGTAAGCAGGAGTTACTAAAAAGTTAATATATATTGTAAGAGATATCCATAGGATACATAGGATGCACACATGTAAGGTATGTAAGGCTTATAGGAAGGCGTGGACGACTCAGGAATTCCTTTCCGTCTATTCGTCTGTTCGTTCTTCCAAACATCTGGATTTTGGAGACTATATGAACTAAAGACTTCAAACTATGCAAGGTGTTTATAGTATTTGGAGTTTCTTTTGGAGGTTTAACCATTAGCTCCCTTGCCTTCCTGAAAAAGCTAGATAACAGAATACTTCGAACATCTATATTCTGGATTAAATTGAAAACTTTTGTGCAACATCGGATCATTATTAATTTTTACTTGTTTTCTTTATTTAAAATACAATATGTGTTATACGAGATCTGATTTACTTTCTATATATACATCGAAACAATTAGAACTTTTTTCCTATGATGTAAAATTGTTTGCCAACATTTATGCATAATTTCCAATATTATCTTGCAAATTTGTTAAAGTCGAGACTAGCAACTCATTAAGTTTATTTAAATTTTCCTCAACAATTTGTTGGCCATCTTTGGGATTTAAAAATTTCATTGTACCCAATTCATAAAGTAAGTCAACACAACGTTCACGTATTAAGCCCCATGTAACATGTGCCTCCTGACCTGCTGTATTTTCAACAGCCAGAATTGCTTGCTTATAGAATGTCATCATATTGCGTAGCATGCCACAAGTCTTGTAGAAGGGACAAAATGAATCATATTCACTGTATGAATTCTGTTGTAAGAAATCATCCTTAAGCATTTTGGCTACTTCAAGTGTTATCTTATCGGTTTCATTTAATGAAGTTTTACCCACAAGTTGTACAATTTCAGCCAAATCTTCCTCTTCCTGTAATATTTGTTTTGCCAGTGCTCGCAGTTCAACAAATTCGGCATTTTCAACTTCATAATATGCATCCAATGCTCGTATATATTTGGAATATGATTGTAACCAATTGACAGATGGAAAATGTTTACGCTGTGCTAATTTTTTGTCAAGACCCCAAAAGACCTGCACAATACTTAAAGTTGCCGATGTAACAGGATCTGAGAAATCACCACCAGGTGGTGAAACGGCGCCCACAATGGACACAGAACCTTCACGCTCTGGACTGCCCAAGCATGTGATATGACCAGCACGCTCATAGAATGAAGCAAGACGTGCACCAAGATATGCAGGATAACCAGCATCAGCTGGCATTTCAGCCAAACGACCAGAAATTTCACGCAATGCCTCAGCCCAACGTGAGGTAGAATCAGCCATCATGGCAACATTGTAACCCATATCTCGGAAATATTCGGATAATGTAATGCCAGTGTAAATGGAAGCTTCACGAGCAGCGACAGGCATGTTAGATGTGTTGGCTACAAGCGCCGTACGCTTCATTATAGACTCACGTACACCATTGATTTCAACAGTTAGTTCAGGGAAATCACGCAATACTTCAGACATTTCATTGCCACGCTCACCGCAACCAACATAGACAATAACATCAGAATTGGAGTACTTGGAGAGTGACTAAACAAAAGGAACAGTAGAAGAAAATGACCAAGAAATCAAAAGTTTAGAACTTACCTGAGAAATTACAGTTTTGCCACAACCAAAGGCTCCTGGTATGGCCGTAGTGCCACCCTGCACACACGGAAAGAATGCATCGAGTACACGTTGACCGGTCAATAGAGGATTAACGCCAGGTAACTTTTCAGCCACAGGGCGACTTTGTCGCACTGGCCAAACTTGTAGCATTGTATGTTGTGTAACATTATTTTCAAATTCAGTTTCAAGGATAACATCATCAACTTTATAATTTCCTTCCGATGCAATCCATTGTATACGACCCTGTATACGTGGTGCTAGCATTAAACGATGCTCGACCATACTATTCTCTTTGACAATGCCATAGATATCACCACCGGTAATAAGATCACCAACTTTTAAATTTTTTGGTTGAAAATTCCATTCAATGGTACGTGATAAACTCTTTACGTCGACACCCTTGGGCACATATATTGAATTGGTGAGTTCATTAATAGCACGCAATGGTCGCTGAATGCCATCAAAAATGCTACCCATAATACCCGGTCCTAATTCCACAGATAATGGTTTGCCAGTTTGAAATACAGGATCACCAACACTAACACCAGAAGTTTCCTCATACACCTGTATGGTGGCCATATCATTTTCTAGACGTATAATTTCACCAACCAGATGAAAATGACCAACACGTACTAGTTCATACATGGCAGATCCAGCCATTTTTTCAGCATTAACAACGGGTCCTGAAACACCAAATACTCGACCTCTTGGTAAATATTCTAATTCGGCTGATTTCATTTTATGTTCATCCATAAACGAATCAGTAGCTGAAGATTGTTTAATCTCTTTATCATTATCATTATCATCGTCATCATCATCATCATCAGAATTATTATCTGTTTTATGATCTTTAATTTTAACCGTTAATGATGATTGTGCACCACTTATAAATGATGTATTTGTGCCTTCATCTAATCTACTTCGTAATGTCGGTTTTCTAACTGAACGAGCCTCTTCACAATCCTCAAGATCTTCGATTTTTAATAATTCCTCAGAGCTACGTTTTTCTGTTGGTAGCATTAAACCTACAACAGATTTTCTATTTGTAGCTGTTGATTTTTCTTCATCATCAAGATCTGAATCTGGATTAGTTCTTTCCGATATTGGAATATTTTTCTCTGATTCACGTGTATTTCGATTCAAATCTATTACATCATCATCAACGATAACAGGTGTTACATCTTTTTTTTTTAAACAAAATTGCCTTTTATCGGATTCCCTACGTTTTTCATAATCATTTTCTAATTCTTTTCCTAGTGATGCTTTTGCCGCTTGTGCAGCTTCTCTTTTCAAGCGACAATTACATCGGACTCTTTGTATAGCATCAGCATTTTTATTAACTTCTGGTATTTCTGGTTTTTCAGTATCATCTGAAACTTTTTCTGGTACTCGAGATTTTGGCGGACAACCGCAACTACGTTTAGCCATCAAGAAAAAAAAAAAAAAACAATACAAAATACAAACAAAAAAAATAAATTTTACAATTTTTGAATATTACAAAGACAAAAAAAAAAAAAATTACAAATAATTTTGTCAATTTATATATAGATATTATGATAATATTTCTGTTTACTACTAGGCAAAATTTTTGTTTTTTTTTCAAGTTCTACAAGTCAAAACAAAAAGTAAGAAAAAATTTTTATAGTTGCAATGACAATGCAAATATGCTGTAAATAAAACTAAGCTGCAACATCAGCTACTGTCTGATATTATTTACATTTACACGAAACGAATATACCCATGACGCAAGTCTTTGGGCACGGTATAACTATTCGCGTGTTATTAAGATGATTAGAGTAAAAACAAGTAGCAATTCATGATGAACGACGAATAAAAACAGCAGCAGCAGCAACAATAACGAGCAGCTTTTCAATTACATTAAATGTATTTGTTGTTTGCACTTTATTCGTACATTCAATATTTCATACTTTAAATATTTACATAAGTTTTTTAACAAACAAACAAAAAGAGAAAACATGACTATTTTTTTTTTTTTTTTTTTGCACAAATAAACAAAAGAATTTCCATTCATTAAACAATAATACTATGCATGCATTTGTATTTGCGTATTGTGTGTGTGTGTGTACGTGTGTGTGTGTGTGTGTTTGGTAATGGAAGTACATAGAAGGACGTTAGTTATTTATTTTTTTTTTTTCTTTTTAAACATAGAGCGAATGGCCAAGAAGATGGTGGGGTAAATAAACGAAGTAGCAACCGCAGGCCGGAATGTTTTTCATTTCGCAGAGTACAAAAAAAAAAAAAATAAAAAAAATAAAACGTAAAATAAAATAATAATAGTTTGTAGAGGAATGTTAACAATAGTTGTTGGATACTTGGAATCTTTTGTTTTGTTTTTTTTTTTTTTTTAGAATTTGCTTTTCTGCACGGAATTATTTAACGGAACTGTACGGCACTGAACACACGTTGCGTTTTGCCAGTTTTGATGTTTTTTTTTTTTTTTTTTGAATTTAAAAGTTAACTAAATAACAATATAAGATTAGGGGGGGATGTAAAAGTAGAGGGATAATCGCTTTAATCCTCTAGATTTCTGAAGGCTTGTTGCAAATCTTCATGCAACTGGTCGAAATCAGCCTTAATCTTGGCTTCACCATCCTTGACAGGATCCTTGAATTTCATTGATGACAATTGATACATAATATTGCCCATAGCCTCACGTATCACATTCCAGGTGATCTTATTTTCCGACTGTGCTGTCGACTCAACGGAATGACGTGCCAAATCATAGAAATCAATAATATTCTTTAGCATACCGACGGTTTTATAGAAGGGACAGAAACGATCATATGATGAGTATGAATTCTGTTGCAAGAAATCATCCTTCAAAAGCTTAGCCACTTCCAATGTGATCTTATCGGTTTCAGCCAATGATGCTTTACCGACCAATTGCACAATTTCTGAAAGATCTTCTTCTTCTTGCAGAATCTCCTTAACCTTGGTACGTAGTGGCACAAATTCGGGGAAGTTTTTGTCATAGAAATCATCCAAAGCACGCATATACTTCGAGTAGGAGATAAGCCAATTGATCGAAGGGAAATGTTTGCGCTGAGCCAGTTTCTTGTCGAGACCCCAGAACACTTGGACAATACCCAGAGTGGCAGAGGTAACGGGATCGGAGAAATCACCACCAGGAGGCGAGACAGCACCGACAATGGACACAGAACCCTCACGTTCGGGATTACCCAAACATTTGACACGACCGGCACGCTCGTAGAATGAAGCAAGACGTGCACCCAAATATGCAGGATAACCAGAATCAGCAGGCATTTCAGCCAAACGACCAGAAATTTCACGCAATGCCTCAGCCCAACGGGAAGTAGAATCAGCCATCATAGATACGTTGTAACCCATATCACGGAAGTATTCGGAAAGTGTGATACCAGTGTAAATGGAAGCTTCACGAGCAGCGACAGGCATGTTAGATGTGTTGGCGACAAGAGCGGTACGCTTCATGATAGACTCAGTGACACCATCGATTTCAACAGACAGTTCAGGGAAATCACGCAATACTTCAGACATTTCATTACCACGTTCACCGCAACCGACATAGATGATAACATCGGAGTTGGAGTACTTGGACAGAGCCTGTGATGAAGACAAGAGTTAGCATAATCATTAGCATGTTATTATATAATCCTAATATATTTTATATATTTATACCTGTGAGATGACAGTTTTACCGCAACCGAAAGCACCGGGAATGGCAGTGGTACCACCTTGGACACAGGGGAACAGAGAGTCGAGCACACGTTGACCAGTCAACAGAGGATGATTGGCGGGCAACTTTTCGGTAACGGGACGTGGCTGACGTACAGGCCACACTTGCAACATAGTGTGCTTGGTGATCTCACCATCGAATTCAGTCTCCAAGACAACATCATCGACTTTGTAATTACCAGAGGGTGCAATATAACGTACTGTACCCTTGGCGCGTGGGTTAACAATCATCTTATGTTTGACCAAGGTGTTCTCATGCACTAGACCGTACAGATCACCACCAGTGATGTGTGAGCCAACCTTGACATTGAGTGGATTGAATTCCCAGTTGGCCACACGGGACAAGCATGGTACGTTGACACCCTTGGGGATATAGATGGATTCGGTGAGCTCATTAATGTCCTTCAATGGACGCTGGATACCATCAAAAATACTGCCCATAATACCGGGACCCAACTCGACGGATAGAGGTTTGCCAGTGCGCAGCACGGGATCACCAACAGTAACGCCAGAGGTTTCTTCGTACACCTGAATGGTGGCCATATCACCTTCCAGACGAATAATTTCACCCACCAGCTCATAGTAGCCTACACGCACCAACTCGTACATAGCAGAGCCAGACATGCATTCGGCCGTAACGACTAAAAATTAGATATATAAATTCAAAGTTAGTATTAATATTAATTGAAATAGATTTTTATTTCGTTTTATACATACCAGGACCTGAGACAGCAAAGACGCGGCCATATTTGGACTCACGCTCCTCGTCATCGAAACGCTTCAAGTTGGACATTTTATAAAATTTTTAACAATACAACTGCAAAAATAAATAATAAAAAAAATTGAATAAATTATTAAATTTATTTAAAGAATTAAGCTAATTTTTAAGCATGTATTGTATTATCTATGTAATGTTGAAAAAAAAAAAATTTTTTTTCTTATCGCTGTCAGCTGACAAATGGAGCGCACGTTAAATATTTTCGTGGGCAGATACAAGTTAAAACTTGTATCTAGAGGTTAAGAAATACAAAATTACAAATTATTTTTATTACAATTTATCAATTTTATACCAAAATTTTTATTATTGAAATTTAAAATTTGTAGCAATGGTTTTTTTTTATTATTATTTAATTTGATATTGATTAAGATTACGAGAATAAAATACTAATGATTATTATGATAGTTAACGAATGGAATAAGTAAAGCTTTTATTTCACGTGACAAAGCTTTGGATAAGTTCGAAAAGTAACTTCCACGACGTTAACATTCAATTTCGAAGAGCATTGAAAGTTACTGACGACGCAACTACAACAACAATAATAATAATCGAAATTTAATTGTTACAAAATATTGCATGCAATTGATTTTTTTTTTACACTATGTTTGTATTTTCTTATATTTTTTTTTTGTCTGTTCATACAGCAAAATGATTTTAATTATTATTCGTTTTATTTTTTATTATTCTTAAATGCGGGTAGTTCCAGTTTTGTTATCTACCAGCGAGAGTGTGAGTGAAAGAGAGAATTTAACATTCCATAGTGAGTGAGCAATGCTTGCTCTCTCATTGCAACTCTACATTCAATGCTCTCTTGTGTTTGTGCGCGCTCTCAAATTCGAGTTCGAATATTTGACAATTCGCTTTTGACGTTGATCACAAGACTACTGTCATGCTGTCAGCTGACAAATGGAAAAATGCAGACTGTGGGGGGGGGGGGGGGGTAATTCGGTCGTACTGCGAAAGTACGAATCAAGCAGCAAGCCAGCCAGCCAGCCACCATATTGAATTTTTATTTTTTTTTTCTTTTGCAAATTTTGCTGTGAATTATTTCTCGCACAACATTAATGTAATGCAAAGCCGAAAAAAGAAATGTAGCGGCGCAACAAAAAATGTTTTGCAGTTTGTCGATCACAAGACTTGTGTGTGAGGTAAGGTAATTACCGCGCGAGTTGGAAGAAGGTCAGCTGACTGCGACAAACTTAAATTTTTTTCTCTCATTTTTTTTTCACAAAACAAATATACATTTTTTTTTTTATCGTTTGCACTTTTTTTTTTTTTTCTTTTGTATTTGCATTCGCATTCGCAGCAGTACAGTTTGTTATGTGTGTTGTTTCGTTCTGTTCTGTTGCATGCATTAAATATGCATTTATTATCTAATACGCATGCAAACAGTGCATAGTTATTTTTTTTTTCTTCTTTTTTTTTATCACATTCTTTTTTACGGCGCTTTTGAAAACGTGAATTAAATGATAAAAAATAACTAACAATTTATGTATGTAAATACTAACGTAATCGCAATGAACTGAATTTATATGAATTTTTTTTAATATGTTTTCTATGTGTATATAAAAATTAATTTATTTTTTTTTTACTTATTTGCTTTGAGCTTACTTTTCTATCGTGACGTTCCACTTGCGAACGTTGGCTGCTTTACTCCGACAGAACTAAAACCGACTGAGCAGCAGCGTAATTAAAGTTGTCGCTCGAACTTCGAAAAGTTTCCAATACATCGTCGCTTTGGGCGAGTCGATCCAATGATCACAAGCACAAACGAGCTTGAGCTTTCTATGTCTAAAGCTTTACGTTATGTGAGTGCGTGTGTGTATTTATTGTGAGCTGCCGCTGCTATTGAGTGAGCGAGCGCACTAAACGAAAAGCTCTCACAATATCGAAACTCGCAGCTGGTTTTATTTGCGTAGTGTTGCCAGATGTGTTATATTGGAAGCATAAATGGAAAGAAGGGAAGGCTGAAGTGCTAACTAGCTGCTGAACGCGACTTTATCTCAATTTCGTTTGTTCGTTCTGCTGTAGCAAAGAAATAATTGGATAAGATAAAGCAGCAGTAGCAGCAGGCAAAGTGTTAGCTTGTATTAAATTAATTTATTTTTATTATTATAAAACTATTATATATATTATTAATATTATTATTATAATAATTTGAAAAAAATGTACAACAATAATAAATATAAGGGGCGTGTCTTGAAAAAACGCCGGTTATGCGCTGGCATGTGATCTAGCGCATGAGTGAGAGCGAGAGAGCATGTTAGGCAAGATAACATCTGTGAAGCGTTGCTTGAATGCATTGAAACATTCGCAGTGTTCAATTTAAAAGCAAAGAAAAAAAAATTGATGAAAAAAATTTTTTTTTTAAAGTTAGTTAGTTGCAGTTGCTTCTTGCAACATTCTTAATTAATGTTAGTGTAACAAAAAAAAAATCAACATGAAGAATGAAAGAAAAAATGAAACAAAAAAAAATGTAAATTAAACTTTGCGGTCTATAAGATATTTACTATTAAAAAAAAGAAAAAATAAAATAAATATAGTTTCTTTAGCAAAACAAACAAAAACAAAAACTTGATTAAAAGTCACATTGTAAAAAGATATGCAAACATAGAAATTACATTGTTGTTGTTGTTACTTTTTGTTTATGTGCAACCAATCAGCAACAGCAACAGCAGCAGCAAAAGTTGAAAAAAATATACTCTAATTGCAGAGTAAGGGAGAGAGAGAGAGAGAGCAGGCAGAGCGCTGAGCTGAAAGAGATTGATTTTTGCTATACAAAAAATTGTTGTGATTGCAGTCAGCAGATGCAGAGGCAGTGGCAGAGACAGAGGCAGATGCTGATGCAGATGCAGATGCAGATTGCTTACAAAACAGTCAAAGAGTCGTAGACTCATAGAGTGTAGTCGCTGTCGACGGCGACGGCGACGTCAACGTCAACGTTGTGATTCTTGAATGTGAAAATTGCGGGACTTGCATGCAGCAGCTGATTCTTGCATAACTTATAAATCGATGACGTTGCCATGTTTATAGAGAGCTCCTCAGTTCGAGACATTTTGCATTTGCATAATAAGGCGCAAGCTGAAAAAAAGTTTTGCTGCATTTGGCTGCCAATGCTGCTGCTGCCTTGCTGCTTCTGCTGCTGTGTGTGTCATGATTGCGATGCGCCAGTGAACGTCAAGTATCGAGTACTTGGACATATTTTACTCTTAGCATATCAGCATCTCTCACATCTCTCTCATCTTTCACTTCTTCTTATTTCTGCCTTCATATTAGAAATTCTTTTACACATTTCCATTTTTTTTTTTTTTTGACTATTGGCCAAGTGTCAGATTCTGTGTCAAAACGGCGCAGGATATTCTCAAGTGGCAACTGTAAAGTAAAGTTTACTGCGCTCTGCAATTGACAAATTGAGAAAAAGTGACATTTGAGATATGTTTGACATACACATACACACACACACACACATGCGTACATATATATATGCAGCTTTCAGGTAGTGCATCGCCTTTTTTTCGCCAACTGTTTTATTGACATTGATGTTTGAATTATTATTCTATATGTAGAATTTGATTTAAGTTAAATAAAAAAATATATAAATATATATATAAAAACTAAAACAAAAATATGTAAATAAATAATATATTATAAAAAAATATATTTACAATTTTAATTAAAAACTTTAATAATAAAAAAGTAATTTTTATAAAATAAGCAAAAATAAAATATATAATATATAAATATATAAAAGTTATAAAAATTTATAAATAAAATAATTTATATAAAAAAACATAAACTAGTATATAAATTGTAATAATTTTATGAAAAATTCGATTTTAGATAAATGAAAAAAAAAAAATATATAAATAATAAAATAAAAAAAATAAATAAATTACATAATATAACAAATATATTTACAATTTTAACAAAAAATTAAAAAAAAAAAAATAATAATAATTGTTAATAAAATAAGCAAAAATCAAAAATATGTAGTAAATAAATATATAATATATATATATATATATACAAATTATAAAAATTTTTAAATAAAATATTTTATATAAAAAACTATAAATGAATATATAAATTTTTATAATTTTATGAAAAAATTCGATTTTAGAATAGTGAAAAAATATAAATAAAATTAAAAAAATAATAAAATAAAAATAGAAATATATAAATAAATTACATTATAAAAAAAAAATTATTTACAATTTTTTAATAAACAAAATTTTTAATAAAATAAGCAAAAATAATATATTTATAAAAAAAATTAGAAAAATTTATAAATAAAATATATTATATAAATAAAAACTATATTTAAAATTAGTATTTATATTATAATAATTTTTTTAAAAAAAAACTTAAAAATAAATTTTAGATTATTATAAATAAATAGAAAATAAATGAATAAAACAAAAATAGGAATTATAAAAATATAAAAAAATATATATGTAATATTAATAAAAAAAAAACATAAAAATATATAAGTAATACGTAATATAAAAAAATAAATAAAAATAAATATTTTAGTATTTACAATTTACTAAAAACAATAAATACAATTTTTTTTAAACTAAAAGAAATAAAATAAAATAAAAATAAAATATTTAAAATAATAAGAAATATGTAGAACTCTCAATAAAATTTTATTAAATTTGAAAAGAAAAATAATAAAAAAAAATTTAAGCAAATTATGTAAAAAATACAAAATAAAATAAAATAATATAAAAAATGTTGCAAAGAAAATAAAATAGAATATTACAAAAATTAAGCAAAGAAAAATATTGAAATTTAATTTAGTCTTGAGGCATGCTTTGTGGCACATTCGGATAGTGTATCTAAAAATTATAAAAAAAAATTTAAGCAAATTATGTAAAAAATAAAAATTAAATAAAAATAACATAAAAAATTTTGCAAAAAAAATAAAATAAAATATTAGAAAAATTAAGCAAAGAAAAATATTAAAATTTAATTTAGTCTTGAGGCATGCTTTGTGGCACATACGGATAGTGTATCTAAAAATTAAAAAAAAAAAATTTAAGCAAATTATGTAAAAAATACAAAATAAAATAAAATAACATAAAAAAGTGTTGCAAAGCAAATAAAATAAAATATTAGAAAAATGAAGAAAAATATTGAAACTTGATCTAGTCTTGAGGCATGCTTTGTGGCACATTCGAATAGTGTATCTAGGCGAAAGTATCTATGAGTTAATATCTGAAACTAAAATTTTGTGCTAGACAGCAAATGCAAGGCATTAAGTCATAACTTCATTTGACTTTACGTGCATTTAGTTTTGCAGAGCTTCGCAATAGCTGATAATAAATTCATTTGCACTTCTTATACACACAGAGTTACAGAGTAATACATGCAACACAAACACAGATACACAGATACATACATATATAAAAGATACTTAGCTGGTGATAGCCAGATGCTATTGCTGCCAGAGTTTTGGTGGACGGACAAGCTAATCTTGTTGCGCATTGCCATAATTTTCAATTTACATGCACCCAAACCTTCCTCCCTTCTCCCCAAAGCTACAAGCTGCGCAGCAGCAGCAGCAGCAGTGGTGAACTGTTGTTAAAGGGGAAGTGACAGAGCAGCGGGA
This sequence comes from Zaprionus obscuricornis, assembly GCA_037044475.1. Lineage (NCBI taxonomy): Eukaryota > Metazoa > Arthropoda > Insecta > Diptera > Drosophilidae > Zaprionus > Zaprionus obscuricornis. The sequence continues at coordinate 16,162 of JBAMBR010003008.1, read as the reverse complement.
GGGTGGTGGGGTTGGGGTTTAAGGAGTGCAGTATCAGTAACATTTTGTCTCCATGCAACGCTTTATCGTTTGCTACGTTAGATTGCTCACAATAAATTTACTGCAATGGCCAAGCGACTCATGTTGCTGTTGTTGCTATTGTTGTTGTGCATTGGTAAAGCATTTGCTGCCCCCCCACACACACACACACACACACCCTTGGCTCAATTTAGCCTTGCATTGCAGTTGCATTAGCTTGTTATTGTTGGTCCTTTGGGTGCTGCTGTCATTTGGGGCGACTGCTACTGCTACTGCTGTCGTCTCTCTCTATTTCTACCTATGTGCAACATTTACATTTGGTCATTGTACTTGTTGTATGCCACACAATGTTGGCGCTGCCTAATCATTGACACATTCATTGATGCATCGTACAACATTGTGTGGCATATTTACGAGGCATGCACAAATTTGCTTAAACTAGACAAACGCCTCTTACTGCTACTGCTGCTGCTGTTGCTGCTACTGCTACTAATTCGCAATCTGATTGTCATTCGCCACATGCTCATTTTGTGGCTGCATTTTGCATTAATTATCTAACTTCATTTTGGCTGAAAAAACTTACGCAAAATTAAATAATTCAATTTACATTTTTTATTATTTTATTTTATTTTTTTTTCTTTTCTTTTCGCTTTTAGCAAATTTGCAAAAATTTTATTATTTTATTTTGAGCTGGCAAAAGTCTGTGCTGGCAAGTCTCTGTAGTCGCTTTAGTTGCTTTAGTCGTATCATATGTTACTTAAAAACATTGCAACTATATGCAAGGGTTAAGCTTTTGCCCACCACAAACACAGCAAACAGTAGTAGCAGCAGCAGCAACAACAGCAGCAACAACAGTAACAACAACAATAACAATTTTAGCATCATGTGAAGCAGCAGAAGCTGCTGAAACTGCAGAAGCTTCTGGCATCGAAAACAATAAACTTTTTCATGCATATACACACACACACACACACACACACAGACACACACAGAGGATTAAACTAATTTGCAAGAACATTGAAAATCCTTTAAAAGTGCTGCAGTCTTGCCACATACCACAACAACAACGACAATAACAATAGCAACAGCAACAACAATATGAAAATATGGTGTGCTGCAAAGACAACAGCAGCAGGCAGCAGGCAGCAAGCAGGCAGCAAGCAGGCAACAAAAGGCAACTAGAGCATTATTAAGGCAAACGAAAAGCACTAGCCAAATGAACTATTTCACTATCAGTATCTGTATCTGTATCTGTATCTGTATCTGTATCTTCAACTGCAACTGCAACTGCAACTACTAATGCAACAAACAGCATTCACATTCGCATCAGCAGTAACATCTACAGAAATTTTCTTACGTAAATAGTTAAATGCAAGTCTAATGTTTCACTTGGGATTCTATTTAACTAATTGAAAACTGACTAAATATATGTATATGCTATATGAGAGAGAGAGAGAGAGAGAGAGAGAGAGAGAGAGAGAGATATGCGTCAGACATATGTATATATGTATGGCAGACATGTGTGTATTGATATAAGTATACTACTACTACTACTACTAAATTTTCTACTACTTTCTATTACTATTTCTTCTACTCTTTCTAGTACAATTTCTTCTACTATTTCTACTACTATTTCTACTACTCTTTCTACTAATCTTTCTACTACGTATTTCTACTACTATTTCTTGTACTCCTTCTACTAAAATAATACACTATACTAATACTACTATTTCTACTACTACTATTCAACTACTATTTCTACTAGTTTTTCTACTTTTATTTCTACTACTTTTTATCCTAAAATAATATACTATACTAATACTACTATAACTGCTACTATACTACTATTTCTACTACTACTACTACACTTTTCACTATTTCTATTACTACAATATTTTGTTCTATTTACTATTATACTACTATTTCTACTACTATTATTTCTACTACTATTATTTCTACTACTATTATTTCTACTACTATTATTTCTACTACTATTATTTCTACTACTACTATTTCTACTACTATTATTTCTACTACTACTATTTCTACTACTACTATTTCTACTACTATTATTTCTACTACTACTATTTCTACTACTATTATTTCTACTACTATTATTTCTACTACTATTATTTCTACTACTATTATTTCTACTACTATTATTTCTACTACTATTATTTCTACTACTATTATTTCTACTACTTTAGTACTATTAATTCTACTAATTCTACAATATTATTCTTTCTACTACTATACTACTATTTCTACCATACAATGTTTTTCTTGTACTACTATACGTCTATTTTTTACTATTTTTACTGCTATTTTTATTATCAATATTTTACAAGTTCTACTACTAATTCTACAACTATTTCTGTTACACATTTCTAATACTTTATCTTCTACTTTAATGCTATCTCTATTATTTCTACTACTATACCTTTTTTTTTACAACTATATCTATACAAATATTTCTAATTCTAGTAAATTAATATTTCTACAATTGAACTAATATTTATACTAAAATATTTATAATATTTCTACTAATACAATAATTAATACTACTACTACATTACTACTTTACTACTATTTCTACTACTTTAACACTAATATTTCTACTACTTTCTACTACTATTTCTACTAATTTCTACTACTAGTTCTACTACTTTCTACAGCTATTTTTACTACTTTAATACTATTATTTCTATTATTTTCCACTACTATTTCTACTACTTTAATACTGGTATTTCTATTACTTTCTTTAATACTAATATTTCTACAAATTTCTACTACTATTTCTACTACTTTAACACTACTATGTCTAATAATACTTTAATACTACTATTTCTACTACTCTAATCCTACTATTTCTCCTAGTTTAATTTTACTATTTTTATTTATTTTTTTTCTTTTTATTTTAATACTATTATTTCTACAACTGCTATGCAACTATTTCTACTATTATCTCTACGAAAAATTGTTGTTTTTATTATACTAATACTATAATATTTTTTTTAATTGTACTATAGTACTATTTCTACTACTATATTACTTTTTTTTCTACTACTACTACTATTTCTACCATTACTATGACCCTATTTCCACAAACATTTTCTCTTTTACTACTACTAATACAATTTTACTATTATTTTAAATATACTTCTAATAATAAATATACTACTCTTTCTTCTACTTTAAATTTTATTGATTATACTACAACTATTAATATTCTAGTATTAATACTATGATACTTATTCTAGCTTTTCTAATATCATTCTATTAATTTTTCTATTTTCACTTTTAATTTCGTTATATTTCTTTATTACTATTTTCACTATTTTTACTATATTTCCTATATTCTCTATAATTGTATTAGTATCTTTACGTTACTAATATTATTATTATTATTAGGTGACACTACAACCCATTTTTTGGGTTTTTGGCCGACCTCAGCGTCTCCCTCCAGGCGCCTCTGCTCTTCGCGCGCCTCCTCCAATTGGAAATACCCAGTAGATTGAGGTCCTGCTCTACTTGGTCCTTCCATCGAAGATTTGGTCGTCCCCTTCGTCGTCGCACGTAGTCGACTCTCGCTTCGAATAGCTTCTGAGCTGGAGATTCTACATCCAGTAGTACTACTATTAATTAGCATTGTTTTTACCAGTCTATTATTTTTACTATAATTTTTATTTTTACTACTATTTTTCTATCAATATTTCTAATAATTTTGTACTTTTATTATATTAATCATTTACTATTACTACTACTATTTCTACTACTATTCTTCTATATTATTTTAGTTATTCATTATTCATCATATTATATTTTACTGCTTCTTCTTCTGCAGCTAGTACACAATCTACTACTATTTGCCTGTATTAATAATTTATGCATATAAAATGTAGATAGAATTTAACTAATTAAATTTTGATACTAATATTTTGAGTAGCATCAGCTTATGAATTTTCAAGGCAAACACTAAATGGAATAAACTTGCGTGCTGTTAGCTCTGCTGCTGCTGCTGTTGCTGCTGTAGTTGCTGCTGCTGCTGTTGCTGTTGCTGCTGCTGTTGTTGCTGCTGCTGCTGTTGGTGTATTGCGCACTTCAACTTAACTGAATTATTAGCCGAGTTATGTGAATTATGATCTTTTAGTGCCCCTGATACCAGGCCATTGCCTGTTGCTGCTGTTGCTGCTGCTGCTGATGCACTTAGCCATCGCCTTCACAATTTCTCTGCTGTCTCTCTCTCTATCTCTCTCTTGCTGCTCCTACGTGCACTTTGGTTAATGCATTTGGCCACTGGCCATGTGGGATTGTTTCTTGTTGTTATTGTTGTTGCTGTTGCTGTTGTTGTTGTTGGCCTGGCAATCTTGTTGCAACAATAACAAAAACAAATGCATTGCAAGGGCAGCAAAAGTTGCATGAACTGTAAACACTGCTTTACCTGTGCTGCAGTTGCAGTTGCATACAAACACACACAGACAACACACACACATACACATAACACACACACATACATAGATAGCTGCAGTTTCCCATGTTGAAGTTTTCAATCTCACTTTTGTTTGTTTTTTTAAAGCCTTTGCTGCAGTTTGCTCTACACTTTTATTATATTCATCAGTTTTGTTATTGCTTCATCTTCTTCTGCTTCTTCTTCTGCTGCTTTTGTGGCTGCTGCAATTTTTAGTCATTGCAGCGAACACAAATCCCAACAGACTGCAGCAAATGCAGCGTTATGCTGCGCATGTTGAAGCACAAAATGTCTTCTTTCACAATTGAGAAACTGTCGCTATTGCTATCTCTTTTTCTATATCTATCGCTATCTCTCTCTCTGTCTATGGCTATCGCTATTGCTATCTTTGTCTAGTTTTATCACTGTCTTCGTCTACGTTGTGAATGATTTATGATGCAGCTCGCAAAAGGATTAGCATATGAAAAGCAAAACAAAGAGTTTGCTGCCTTACTATCTTAGCCGCAGCAGTACGAGCACTATGTGAGCTCTATGCCAATCTATGGCTAAAATTGAACCGGAAATGGCTTAAACAAACACAAACACAATCACACACACATAGAGACAGAGACACACGCATAACAAGAGCAAATAGTGTCTGTGTCTGCGTTAAGCGATTTACGGACTTGGACGAGCAGCATGAAGGCCACAAAGGAAACTTGAGCCAATGTGTGCAAGGCAAGCGAGGCAAGCGAGGCGAGTGAGCTGCAGCATGCGTAATTAACCTTTGACACGGCTCAGCGTATATGAGTATACGCATGTGAATGAGAGAGACAGAAATAGAGAGCAAGAGAGAGAGCGAGAGAGAGAATATAAGCAAAAGCACACATTCATATTTCATTTGTCTGTCCAGCCCCTTTTTGGCAATTAGGGCAATGCAGGTGGCGGCGCCGACTGTGATGGCAAAACGGCAACAGCAACAAACAACAACAACAACAGCAGCAAGGGCAACAACAACAACAACAACAAGAACAAGGACAAACGAGACGAAGGCGTCGACGTCAACAGCAGAAGGCTGCCGCCAATTGAGCTTTGAACTTTGATATATGCTTAGGGTCGCAATTTGGCTTTGGCTTTTAAGGAATGAGTTAACAATATAAAGCTTAAAGACTTCTCAAATTTTTACTAAGCAAAAAGTTTTTCCGTCTGCAAAAAAAAAATAAAAATTTAAGTTAAACTCATAATTTAATATGCTTTTATATAAATTTTTGTAAACTTATTAAATTTTAAATAAAATAAATTTTAATTAAAAAAAAAAATAAAATAAAAAATATAAAAAATAATAATAAAAAATTAAATAAAATGCAAAATAATATAAATTAGTTTAAATTAATTAAAATTAATTTAATTAAAATAATTATTTTTAATTAATTACATTAATTAATGAATGCACATATATTTAATAATTTATGTTTAATAATTAATAATTTAATAATTTAATAATAATTTATAATAATTTAAACAAAATTAGTATTCAATTTAATTAATAAAATTAATTAATAAAAAAAATTACACCTTTATTTTTTATTATTGTATTATTAAACAGAATATTTTCAATTTCGTAATAATTATAATTAATTATATTAATTACATAAATTTTAATTAATTAATAAAAATAATAATAATTAATATCGAAAATTTAAAAATTATAATTAATGATAATTATGAATAATTATTAATATTAATATAAAAACAAATAATTAACAAAAAATTAATAAAAAAAATAAATTAAATTAACTTTAATCAATTAATAATAATAATAATATTAATTAATAACGAAAATTTTTAAATTATAATTAATTAAAAATTATAATTATTCATAGTTAATATAATTAATATAAAAACAAATAATTAACAAAAAATTAATAAAAAAAATAAATTAAATAAATTTTAATTAATTAATAATAATAATAATAATAATAATAATTAATAACGAAAATTTTTAAATTATAATTAATCATATTAGAATAATTATTAATAGTTAATATAATTAATAAAAAAAACAAAATAATTAACAAAAAATTAATAAAAAAAAAAATTAAATAAATTTTAATTAATTAACAATAATAATTAATAATGTAGATTTAAAATTATAATTAATGATATTAGAATAATTATTAATAGTTAATATAATTAATATAAAAATAAAATAATTAAAAAAAAATTAATAAAAAAAAATTAAATAAATTTTAATTAATTAATAATAATAATTAATAATGAAGATTTTAAAATTATAATTAATGATATTAGAATAATTATTAATGTTAATTTAAAAAAATAATTAATAAAAAATTAATGCTAATTAATTAGCAATTATAATTAATTAATTTAATTAAAATGTAAAAATAAAACTCAAAATGTTTACTGGGTGTGTTTTGTTCTTTGTTCTTTATTTGCGAGATTATTAATTCAACTAATAATTATAAAATGAATGTATACAAAAAAAAAAAAATTAAGTATTTAATGAAATGAAATTCGGTTTTAATTTTTTGCTCAAATTTAGTTTCTAGTGATGTCCATGATCATGTTCACTGCTTTTCTTTTCAGACTTGTGCCACTTCTTTTTATGCTCTTCGCCACCTTTTTTGCCATGTTCCTTCTTGTGGCCCCATTTCTTTTCATCCTCGTGCTTCTTTTTGTGGCCTTTGTGACCCTTTTTCTTGTGTCCCTTTTTACTTTTACCCTTTTTACCATAGTGCTCCTCATGGCCGCCCTTTTTGTGCTCACCATTTTTGTAGCTGCTGCCTTTTTTATGCTTTTTACCTTCCTCAAATTCACCATGCTTCTCTTCGCCACCTTCGTCATGATCTTCATCATAATATTTCTTTTCTTTTTTATCTTCATTAAGTTTGTGTACATTGTGTTTACCCTTGATGGAGTGTCCTTTCTTATAGGAGCCATGATCTTCAAATTCGCTACCCTTTTCACCTTTTTCGCCTTTCTTCTTTTTCTTGTGATGACTTTCTGAATGTTTGTGCTTCTTTTCGTGACCTTCCTCTTCGCCATGTTCGCCCTTTTTGCCCTCCTTGTCATGATGCCCTTTCTCGCCCTTTTCATGGTCTTCGCCATGTTTGTGTCCTTTTTTACTCTTCTCACCATGTTTCTTATAGTGTTCACTATGCTTCTTTTCACCTTCCTCCTCTTCGCCCTCCTCGTCATGCTCCTCATGCTTCTTGGAGGCTGCTGTCTGCATATCCTCCAATTGGGCGTGAAAGTCAGCGATGTCGGAATTGCTTAGTGTTTCGGCTATTAGCATCGCATTGTCTTCCGTATATCTTGGATGTGTTGTGGCCATTGCTGCGGCAACTACTACTGTTGCTGCAGCAAGTACTGCCAAGCATATTAGATGCCAGGGTATCCTCTTTGGCTTGGCTGCCATTTTCGGACCGCTTGCTGTGTTTGTTATCCTTGCCTGCTGCTGCTGTTGCTAGTGTTGCTTCAGCCACGCCTTGTTGTCGTCGTCTGGTAAACTTTTTACCAGTTACCTTCGCCTTTTATGTGGCGGATACCCGAAACAAATGGCAACGCCTCACTCGGGTGACCAGTTATTGCTGCTTTGCTGCTTTGCTGCTTTGCGGCTCTGCGGCTGATTTGGCAACATTTCTTTGTGGCTCTCTCAACGACATTCAACATTCGACAGTCGACAGTCGAGCTGCTTTGCTCTAAGTGCATAACGCTGTTTCAAACTTAACTAAACAGAAAAAACAGAAACAGAAACAGAAACAACAAGAAGAAAAAAACCCTTGATAGCAAAACCAACGAAACCAACAACTTCTTGCGGTTTTTCTCTCGTTTCTCTAGCTACTTTTTGCTCTTTATGCTCTTGGTGTTATTTGTGTTTCTATTACGTACGCATTGCAAAAGCTATTTAAAAAAAATATATATATGTATATATATATATATGAACAACTGTACAAATGACAAAGTGTACAAATGACCAAATGAACAAGCAACCAAATGTTCGGATTTAACTCAACAAATGCAAAAAAAAGTTGCTCAATCGTTAAATTTGACTTACTTTCTCAATATAAACTTCAATAAATATTTAATATCGAATTCCAAATTATTATTATTATGTGTAAAAGGAAAGCAAGAATTTGATTTTCCATTTTTATAATATTATTTCTTGTTTTAAATTAATTACATTTAAAGTTTAAAAATTTCTATTTATTTGAAAAAAAATAAACATATTTTATTCATTTTCTTTCTTCTTTATAAAATTTTTTTTTTGTTTTTTTTTTTTATAATTATTTAAAATTAACTTTAATAAAATTTGAAAATTTTTTAATAATTTTTTTTATAATTTTTTTTTAGATATATTTTATAGCTTCAAGTCAATAAAAAATTTATTTTATTTTTGAAAATATTTTTTTTTTTAATTTTTTTTGGAATTTTATTTTGATTTTATTTTAATTGTAAATTTTAAAAAAATTTTACTTTTAATTTTTATTTGATAATGATTTTTTATAATTAATTTTTTTTAATTTTATTGGAATTTTATTTTATTTTAATTGTAAATTTAAAAAAAATTTATTTTTAATTTTAATTTTTATTTGATATTGATTTTTTTTTAATTAATTTAATTTAAAGTTTAAAATTTTCTATTTATTTGAATTTCCTTTTAAAAAATATCATAAACATATTTTATACATTTTATTTCTTCTTTATAAAATGTTTTTTTTTTTAAATTAATTAAAATTAACTTTAATTTAATTAAATTACAAAGAAATTAATTATTTGAAAATTTTTTTATAATTTTTTTTTTGTTTAATTTTCTGTGGTTATAATTTATAGTCAATAAAAAAGTCAATAAAAAATTGTGTTTTATTTTTGAAAATATATTTTTTTTTTTTAATTTTATTGGAATTTTATCTTTATTTTATTTACATTGGAAAATTGTAAAAATGTTAGTTTTAATTTGAATTTTTATTTGATATTAATTTTTTTTTATATAAATTTACTTTTTTAAATTTTTAAATTTTTTTTTCTAAAATAAATTATAAAATAAATTTTCTTATATATTTTACTTTTTTAAATTTTTTTTTTTTAAATGAATTATAAAATAAATTTTTAAAAAATTTTTAAACTATTTTCGTCTTTAAATTTTTCCTTTAAAAATTAGAATGTTAAATGTATTTTTTATTTGTTTAAATTTTTTTCCTATATTTTTCCTATATTTCATTTACTTTAATTTTCTTTAATATTTTTTTACGTAATTTATGATGTTATTTTCATTTATATTTTTATTTTCATTTGTTTTATATTTATTTTTATTTAATTTCTGAAGTAATTAAATTTTTATTTTAAAATTTGTATTTCAGCGTATTTCTGTTCTACTTTTTGCAAAGCTTTAATTTTATTTTCTTATTTTTGTTTCGTTTTTTTTTTGTAGATTTTTCAGTAATTTCATTAATTCAACTGTCTGCAAAAGCTGCTCGCCCGAAGCAAATGGCCAAAGTCCAATAGCAGCAACAAAATGGCAATGGCAATGGCAACGGCAACGGCATCGTCAACGACATCAACATTGACAAAATCGTCAGGCTGATTCTCAAAACTTTGCTCATCCTCAGCATCAGCATCAGCTTCATCCTCATTCTCATTCTCATCGTCAGCAAGAGCAGCGGCAATAGTCACGGCAACAGCAACGACAACGACAACGTCAACGTCGTAGCGGCTCAATAAGGCTAAAAGCCAACGGAGCACGGTTTGGCCTTGGTATTAGGCTAATTGCTGGCTGAAAAGATGTCGCCCAGCATTGGACAAGAGTTTGGCATGTTCGTTGTTGTTGTTGTTGGCTGTTGGTATCGTTGCTTTGTTGCTTGTTCGATGTTGAATGTTGGATTTGATTTGAAGGTGAAGTGAACTGAACTGTTGACTGCTTTTACTTCTACTGCTGCTGCTGTCGATGCTGCTCCTGCTGCTGTTTTTGTCCTATGCTTTGCCTGTCAATATCCAAAATGTAGTTTAATCAACGTTTTGCTCCAAAAATTTTTTCTTGTTTTTCTTTTTTTTTGTTGTTGTCTGTTTCTTGTTCTTCATCATCTGATGATGTCGTCGCTGCCATTGCTGCTACTGCTACTGCTACTGCTGCCAAATTAATTCAGAAAATTCAATAAAAACAAGCAGCAAAACATGGCAAACAAACTCGCAAAAGCAGAGAGAGAGAGAGTTGAAACTCTCGATGCTGCTCTGCTCAATGCTTTCTTTCTCCATGCAATCAAAGAGCTCAGACTCACAAATAAATCACAAAGCCAAAAAAAAAAAAAAACTAAATCCAAAAGTCGTTGTAGGTGTAGCTGTAGAAGGTGAAGGGTCGCTAGTGGGGGAAGCTCTACGTTGTCGTCGTTGTCGAGGCCAAAAATGTGAATGCAAATTTAATGGCTGACAATTTATATGCATGCCAAGTGACTTTTGGCCAACTACTGAACTTTTACGTGTGTCTTTGTGTGCCCCTTCTCCATCCCCCTCCCCCACTCTCACACACACATACACAAAGCATAAAAGGTTACAGCCTGTGACCTGCAGCAGGCGTTGCATTGGGTCGCTGACAAAAAAAAAAGTTTTCAAGGTGCCAAGTGGCTGTCAAAGTTTTTTTTTTTGCCTTCTTTATTTTTTTTTTACGAATCGAATTGCAGTCTGAATGCAATGGAATGGAATCAATAGTCATGGTCTTGCTTTTGCTACTGATGCTGCTTTTGGCCTTTTGTCGCGCGACACATACATAAATTAAGCCACAAAATGCATTCAGCCAAAATGCTGCAACTGTATTCATGTTAACATTAACGGCTTATTTACGCCTCGTTCAACATTTAAAATGCATTTCCAAATGTGCCACACACACACACAAACACACACACACATACATAGAGCAGTGCTATATTCTTTGCCTTCTTCGTCTGCTGCTGCTGCTGCTGACCAAAATTTACGTTAAAGCTGTTAAGAAAAGCGTGGCGAGCACAAATGCGGCATAAATAGCAAAAGCATCGACAACATTCAACAAGACAAACAAGAGACACATAAGGAGTCAAGGATATATATATACGACATATAAGATTAACTATAGCAGCGGGATATAAAAAAAAAAAAATATAAGGAAATGAAACTTTTATGTCGTTGCCAAAAGAAATTTGTCGCTGCCGTTAGCCAAATATAAAATATGTTATCGAAGCTGCTGATGGATCACTTTTCATGCACAGACTTGTCATTCTCTCCCTCTCTTTCTCTCTCTCTATCTCTCTTAGTCTCTTTTGCTGTCTATCTGCTTGTCTATTTTATGCTTGTATTCCAATGAATAAACAGAAATTGTTGTTTTCCTTTTCGCATCAATCAAATGTAAAGAGACAACTTCAAGTGTTTAATTTAGTTTTAACTTGCCACAAGATTAACTTCAAATTATGTATTTTTATTAAGTGTTTAATATATTTTTTATTTATTTATTTATTTTATATTTATTTTTTATATTTTACTATTTTTATTATTTATTTATATTTTTTTTTTTTACTATTTTTACTATTTATATGGTAAAAATATTTTTATTTATTTTTACTATTTTTTTAAATTTATTTTTAAATTGTTATTAAATTAATAATTGCTTTTATTTTTTATATAATTTTTTTTTATAATTATGGTAATATTATTTATATATTTTTTTTAATGTAATATTCTTTGTAATTATAATAATATTATTTTATATTTATTTTTATTTATTTATGATGAAACAATTTATTATAATTGTTGGTAATATTATTTTTAAATTTATTTTTATTTATTTATTATGAAATATTTATTATAATTGTTGTAATACTATTTTTTTTATTTATTTATTATGAAATATTTATTATCATTGTTTTTATTATTTTATTATTTTTTATTATTTTTTATTTTTTTTGTATGATATTTTTTGTAATTATCGTAACATTATTTTATAATTAGTTTTAATATTATTTTTTATATATTTGTATTTATTTATTATGAAATATTAATTATAATTGTAATAATATAATTTTTTTATTTATTTTTATTATTAGTAGTTTTATTTTTTATTTTTTTTTTGTAATATTATAATTATTTGTATTAATTTTATTATTAAATTTAATTATTTATAAGTACTTTTTTTTATTATCATTGTAGAAATATAATTTTATATATATGTATATATATATATATATATTTTTTTTTTATGTAATATTTTTTGTAATTATCGTAACATTATTTTATATTTATTTTTAATATTATTAATATTATTTTTTTAATATTTGTATTTATTTATTATGAAATATTTATAATAGTAAATAGTATATTATAATAGTAATATTATTTTTTATTATTTCTTATTTATTTTTATTTTTAGTAGTTTTATTTTTTTTAATTATTTTTTTTTGTAATATTATAATTATTTATATTAATTTTATTATTTAATTTAATTATTTATATGTAATTTTTTTTTTTTATTTTTATTTAAAATTATTTGTATATTATTTTTTATTTACTTTAATATTCTTATTAAATATTTAAAATATTTGTATATTTATTATAATTGATTTTTTTTTTCATTTATTTTAATATAATTTATATTTATTTTTTTAGTATTTTATTATTTATTATTATTTTTATTATTATTTTGTTTATTATTTTTATTATCTTTATGATTAATTTATTATTATATTTTATTATATTATTTTATTTATTTATTTTATAATTATTCTTTTGTTTTTTTTATTCATCATTAATATTTAATTTTAATAATTTTTCATCTCTTTGAACTGCTTGCACTGCTTGCACTTTGCCCTGCATTGCCCTACAGTTCACACATGACGTTAGCAAAAGTGTTAGAGCGAGACAACTAGTGTAGTCAGAGCGGAGCTGTAAGCAGTTTTCACTGTCGCTATCGCTGCCACTGCTGCTGTTGCTGCTGTTGCTGCTGCTGTTGCTGCTGCTGCTGTTGCTGTTGCTGTTGCTGCTGCTGTTGCTGCTGTTGCTGCTGCTGTTGCTGCTGCTGCTGCTGTTGTTGCTACTATTTTTCTGCTGCATCACGTCTGGCAAATCAAATGGCTGCGCACCTGTTAAAAAGAAGTAATGCAATACGCGCGATATGCTTTGGCATTTTCACTCAAAATGAGAGACATGTGTGCTATATACAATGTAAGCAGCATGCATTGTATACATTGATATGCATGTCTGTGCATGTGTATGCTTGTGTGTGCATGTGTGTGCATGTGTGTGCATGTTTGTGCATGCTTTTGTGTGTGTGTATGTTGTGTAATCTAAAGCAGCGAAGATCCTTCGTCGCTTGTTTTGCTGCATATCAACGCAACCTTCGCTGAAATTCAATAAAAAATCTTTTGTTTCTTAAGCTTGCGTTGCATTGAAAACTTTGAGCCAAGGTTTTATATATAAATTTTTTTTTTCTTATTTATTTTATTTTATTTTATTTATTTTTTTTTTTGGTTAACTTAACACGAAACATATAAGCAATACGTATATCCCTACCATACTCCTTCCCCTCCCTCCCACACACAGAGCAGCTGCAGCAGCAGCAGCAGCAGTAAGAAAAAAATGGATGCTCTTCGTCAACTACTTGTGGTAAATTTACACGTACGCTACATTTTTACGCTGTGCATTTTAGTAACAAATTCTACAACGTGGGCGTATAGGGAAAGGGGAGGGGGGGGAAGACACTGATAAAGCGCGTTGTGTGGGAGGCGCTGAGCGTGTTCGTGTCACACGTGCGCGTTGTCTATATAATTTTAAATGATTTTGCGCTGCGCTGCGCTGAGCTTCACTGAGCTTTGCGTCTTTTTGTGTCTTTTTCATTAAGCTGCGTTTTGCAGAGATGCTGCGCTGCTAAGTTCAAAAAGTTTTAAGTCTGCTTTAAAGTCTGCTTTTTGGGGGGGAAGGGGAGGTTGAGTGTCATGCAGCATAAAATCGATTAAACAAAATTTTAGACAACATGAAGTAGAAGTAGAAGATGAAGAAGAAGATGAAGAAGAAGATGAAGTAGAAGTAGAAGTAGAAGTAGATGAAGAAGATGAAGATGAAGATGAAGAAGAAGATGAAGAAACAGTTTAATTTCAGTAAACATTAGCTAATTAATTCAATAAGCTCAAGTTGAGCTCAAAATTCTTTTGCTAAAGAGATTTACGCAACGAACGCTGCATGACGCTCAAGTTTTCAACTTGCCAGCAAGAGACAGAGAGAGAGAGAGAGTGAGAGAGAGTGATAGAGTGAGGAGTAAGAACTTTCACATTATATATGCGCGTATAAATAATTTTCAATAATTCAACTTTTGTATTAATAATGAGCAAGAAGTAAAAGCTTAATTAATATGTTGAAACTGTTGTAATACAAAATTTTAATGAAAAATATTAAGTTTAACATTTAATATTTGAAGCTTAGCGCATTTAATATTTGCCATTTTATTGTTGCAGAAAATTTAAGTGTATAAGAGTTGCAGTGTAATGCTGTTGAATGATTGATATGCAAGAAGCAGTAAGCAGTGCTATGTTGACTGCAGAGAGAGTGAGAGAGAGGGAGCAGCGTTGCGAACTGCAAGCAGTGCAACTGTGAAGCGCTGCAACTGACAAGCAGTGTTTACTCATGATCTTAAGCAAAGTGATAGGCAAGAAGCAGTGCTAAGCTATGAGCGTGAGAGTAGCGCTGCCAAGCAGTGCAACTATCAAGCAGTGTTTATGCTAGCTGATCTCAGGCAAGTGACATACAAGCAGTGTTATGCATAGAGAGAGAGAGAGAGAGAGAGAGAGAGAGAGGAGAGAGAGAGAGTGACAGCAGCGCTGCTAACTGCAAGCAGTGCAACTGTGAAACGATGCAACTGTGTAGCGCTGCAAATGACAAGCAGTATTTACTCATGATCTTAAGCCAAGTGATAGGCAATATACAGTGCTAAGCTAATAATTTGCTTACTGCAAGCAGTGCAACTCCAAAGCGAAGCCATTGACAAGCAGTGTGATTGCTTATGATCATGAGTGCAATGCACGCAGCAGTGTTATGCTTAGAGCGTAAAAGCAACGCTATCAAATGCAAGCAGTGCAGCTTTCAAAACGATGCAACTGACAAGCAGTGTTATTGCTTATGTCAGCTGATCTTACATAGTGAGATGCAAGCAGTGTTATGCATATAGAATTTGAGAGTGACAGCAGCGCTGCCAACTGCAAGCAGTGCAACTGTGAAGCACTGCAACTGACAAGCAGTGTTTTTGCTTATGCTTGTCTGATCTTATGCAAGTGACATGCAAGAAGCAGTGCAAAGCACAAACAACGAGAGAGAGAGAGAGAGAGAGAGAGAGAGAGAGAGTGTTAGTGCAGTGAGCAGCGCTGCCAACAGCAAGCAGTGCAACTAAAAAGCGAAGCCATTGACAAGCAGTGTTATTGCTTATGATCATGAGTGCAATGCAAGCAGCAGTGTTATGCTCAGAGCGAGAGAACAGCGCTGCCAACTGCAAGCAGTGCAACTGTGAAGTGATGAAACTCTACAAGCAGGCTGTCATCGCTTATGCTTGCATGATCTTATTCAAGTGACATGCAAGAAGCAGATCTATGCATAAAGAAATAAAGAGAGAGAGAGAGAGAGAGAGAGAGAGATAGATAGAGTGACATCAGTGAGCAAGCAGTGCAGCAGTGC